>JAQFVV010007151.1:0-149849 GCA_028023455.1 Epiperipatus broadwayi | reverse complement strand
TGAGAGATCCCTGACTCTGAGAAAGAAGAAGCCACAGAACATAATGCCTTAATAAAAAATAGGGATTTGGAGAAATGGAGAACTTGTATGAAGAGTAAAAATGATTTAAATATATATACAAATAGCCAGAATATTGACTATGAATTTATGACCATAAACAGGAAAATACTGTTTAAGGCTTGAACATGATTTTTAGCAACAAGGGAATGTACACATAAATGGAAAAAATGTGGGTGATATAGGCTGCAAGTTATGTAACAAAGGCATATAAAATATTAGGTTATTTATTGATTAAATGTAAATGCCTGCAAACACATAAATGGAAAAATGTGGGTGATATAGGCTGCAAGTTGTGTAACAAAGACATATAAAATATTAGGTTATTTATTAATTGAATGTAAATGCCTGCAAACAAAAAGGGTACAAATAATGAATTTGTTGGGAGAATAAAATATAAACAAAGTGATTATACAGAAAGTGGGTTCTTGGTATTTATGTTGAGTTTGGGAAAACATAAAGGTATCAAAATATAAAGGTTATAGAGTAGACAAAGATAATGTTATGGAAATGGAATGGAGGAGGATAGAGAAAATATGGTAAAAACTTAGGATATGGAATTGAAAGGGAAGGGAAGATGGCTAACAAGTATCTCTGGAAATAAGGGTTGAGATTCCTGACTTTGATAAAGAGGATGCCATAATGTATCACCTCGCATGAATAATATCAAGAGATTAGTGATCCTACATAAATAATCATTTCATCTTTACATATAAGCATTATTTGTTAGTTTAATTTAAGATTATTATTGATTTTATTTCTGAGAACTCGTATTACTCTTGGTACATATATATGTTAGTTAATGTTGAAAGAGAATCTTTTAACATTTCCACTAAACTTAAGGATAGATTTTCTTGAATGCAATGTTGACAACATTTTGATCAGTATAAAACCATTGATTTAGATTTCATTTATCTGAAAAGTAGACAACAAATTTTCTTTTAGCCAACCACGCGATAAGGTTCCTTTATATAACACTTCATAGAAGTATACATCATTGTTTCCATAGCAAAGATAATGTTTATTTGGACCACAACTTTTAAAAAAATATTTTAAGAAAACACAAGCAGTGGGTTCTTGTTTTTAAGATACTGGCTTGTCTTTTTCTTTTTAAAAGAATGATGTGAATATTAATATTACCATTGTTGTATATTTAATTCTCTCATGCTTCCTTTTTCAAATTCATCAAATGATTACTACTTGTAACCGTTTATTCCGGCGTAAACACGTATATATGTGATATACGTTTATTATGTATTTTAAACTTAAGTTTTGCTCTTTTATTTAACAGAAATTTATAATATGAACACATATATGTGTGGTTGGTTTTGCGATGCTCTCTAATTACTCACCCAGCATATTTAAGAGCATCAATAATGACCTCATGGGCCAATCTTACCTACGAATAAATAAAAATTATGCTGGGAGAGAATGAGTATCTATTTCTGGTGTTTATAGCTTGTACCTCTGGCTAGCTCACTCAGGGGTAGTAGTCGGTGACTGTGGGAAAGAGGTGGAGGGAACATATAAAAATGCGCATGTAGCGCATGAACTATTCATTTGCTTTCCTACTTTTTGCTTTTTAATATTATTTTAAGAAATTAATATTATTTTAAGAAATTAACACTAACACACACAATTAAATTTATAATACTAATTAATATTTATTAATATAAAACAAATAATAAAACAAAACCCATAGAATCCCAGAATTGGATATTTGTTTGTGCCCGAATAATTAAATAACCCGCATGTAAATACACTTGCACAAGTTTATAAATGCAATACACAAAACTACAGATCATAGCTTGAGAACAATTCAATAAGGCAATTGTCTATTAGGTAATTCCAACCAGTGGAAAAATTTCATCAGTGTCTATTAAGGTGTATACAGGGTATTATTTCAACATTTTCTTCATTTACTTTAACCCTTTTATGCATTATTTAATAGGACATGCTTTCATTCAGAATAGTTATTATCACTTACAAAAAATGTTTGGTTTATCTCACCCGGGTGTAGATTATTAGCTGTACAATTAAAAGATTTCTTTCTTTGGTCAATTTCCATAAGGCAATTAATGGTGTCCGGTGAAGGCTGTTCTTTTCATAGTTTGAAGAAGGGCTTCCCTCCTACATTTACAGTAATGGTAGTCTCTCCACAGGATGGATGGCATAGCCTGGCCCATTCTGCTCTTCTACCCCAGCCTGTTCATGATTTTTCGATTATAAACTTTTTTTCTTTTTACCAACTTTTTCTTACGATCCTGCTCGTGGCAGTCACAGCTATATAAGTCCTTCTCAGTTCAGCTTTCTCAAATCTCCTTAATCATGCTATTGTTCTTTCTTCTTTAATTGAACCACGTGGTTTGCGAAACGAAAATCTTTTCAATACTTTAACATTTTATTTTATTAATTAAAATGTCTTTGTCTCAAGATTGTGATCTGCAACTGTTCAGGTCCTTTTTTTGCAATTAATTAATTTTTTTTATAATTTGTAACATTCTTCCTTTAATAGACCATCTTGGAATCTTTCTTTTTAAATTAAAATAACTTTATTTCTTTTTACGAAATTATTACATTTATTCACTCATGCAGCAATATAAACATGCGTATAAATAAATATCAGAGCACAAACCATATAATCCCCCATCCCTCTTATATTTCAATCTGTTGTTATTTAATTACTTAAATATATATGTATGCACTCGCATACAAGACCACAATGAAAAAAAAAAATTTACTTAACATTACTTTTGATTTAATTAGATATATATGCTCGGTAATATTACCCTCTGACTTAGAACAGGGTTTGAACTCATCCCTGTTATAATACACCCCCCTTCGAAAGCCTTTAAATACCATTTTAGTATTTAAATGGCTCACTCCTAAAACCCCAAAATAATTCTAGTTATTACTCTGATGGTATGGGTTTGAGTGACCGAGCATTATATGATCCCTTTATTTCCTGTCCAGTGTCTACCCAAAACATGTGATTTCCCTGACATCTCACAATGGTGAACAGACCCTCATACAAATTACAGAATTTTTTACATATGAACTTCCCTGGCTCACTTACATGTGGTGTCTTTATCAACACCTGGTCACCCACCTTGAACCTATGGTATCTCATTGGCATTCTATTCCACTTTTGGCTTTTTCTTATGAGGTTGTGATATGCCTGTCTTTGATCACTTTCAGTATCTACTGAGTTTTCCTCACTTCTTGACAGATTATCTAGTATTAATTGAGGAGCATCACGGCTGCAGTACAACTGTATAGGAGAGAATCTCGTTGATTCATTTACTGCCCAATTAATATAGTTAAGTATCTCACTAATTTTTCTGACCCAACCTCTATGGTTGGTGGGGATGTAAGTTCTGAACAATCTACCCAGCTCGTGCATCACTTGTTCACATAGGTTTGACTGGGGTTTCTAGATGGACGTCAGTATATGTCAGAACCCTGATCTCTGTACCCATCTTCCCCATTGTCCAGATGTAAATGGAGTCCCATGATCAGAGAGGATAGTCCAGGGTTTCCCCACTAATAGAAAATGTTCTTTTTCTAATATGCATATTGTGTTCTTTGTATTTGCTTGAGCTATTGGGTATGCAGCCACCAATTTGGAAAACCAATCATATACCACCAACAAATATTTCTTTTTATTGTATGCTGGAAATGGACCATAATAGTCCACTGCTACCATCTCCCATGGTTTCTTTGGTATTATGGATGTCATTGGGGCTGCATAATTTCTGTTTGCTGGTTTGGCTCTCTGACAAATTTCACATTGGCCAATGACAGCAACTGTTTTAGCATGCATTCTGGGCCAATAAAACCATTTCCTGAGCCAATGTTCAGTCTTCCACAGCCCATAGTGTCCATATGCTTGGTGGACATGAGTCACCACTGCCTCTGTCATTTGTCTAGGTATGATTGGCCTCCATTCTTCTGGGTTGTTCATGACTTTATATTGAAGTATGTATCTCTCTAATTTACAATGTCCAATCCTATGTTCATACCAACCTACAACCTTGGTCTCCCCATCCTCAATTACCTGTTTCAATTGAGCATCTTCTCTCTGGCATTGAGCCAGCTGTTTAAGGTCATTTTCAACCCCATCCATTTCTGAGCTCACACCAGCAATATATAAATTTTCTGTCTGCAAATGTTGAGATTTTAAAGGTATGGAGTTCCTGCTGAGAATGTCCACCACTATATTCTCTGAACCCTTGCAATACCTCACTGTATAGTTATATTCTTGGAGTTATAGACTCCAGCGTACTAACCGACTATTGGTTAAGTAACTATGATTGATGAATTCCAAACTTTTGTGATCAGTGACCACGATGACTTCTGATCCTAACAAGAGTGTACAAAGTTTTTGGAAAGCCCAAACAATTGCTAGAGCTTCCTTTTCAGTAGCCGTATAATGGAGTTCAGGTCCCTTGATCAATCAGCTCAGGAAATACAACACCCCTATCTGACCATCCACTTGCACTTGTGACACTGTTACTCCCAAACCATACCCACTACTATCCATCTGCACCACAAACGGCCTCTCAAAATCGGGAAATGCCAACACTACGTGTTCAATAAATCCTGCCTTCACCCTTTCGAAGGCTTGTTCTTGTTCCTCTTTCCACTCCCACCTTACATCTTTCCTCAATAGCCTCACCAAGGGTTCCATTTGTTCTGCAAATCATTCCTGAAACCGGTTGTAAAAGTTGCACAAGCCAAGGAAGGACCGTACTTGTTTCCTGGATCTGGGTGCTGGAAAGTCTCTAATGGCTGAGACCTTGTCAGGGTGGGGCCTAATACCTTGTGCTCCTACCATATGCCCTAGGAACGTAACCTCTTCCTGAAGTAATGTACTTTTTTTAAAGTTTATTTTAATCCCCTTTTCCTTGCACTCCTTTAAAAACATTGTTATATGCCCTATATGCTCTTCTATGGTGTCTGATGCCACTAACACATCATCCACATACATCGTGATCATCTCTTTTACTTCAGGGGATAACACCTGATCCAAACATCGTAGCAATCCAGCCCCACTGTTAATCAAGCCAAACGGCATTCAGTTGAACTGATATGAATAACCCTCATATCAAAACACAGTATATTTACAGTCATCTGGGTGTAGCTTGATCTGCCAATAACTAGCAGTCAAGTCAAATGTTGAAAATATTCTTTTCCCCTTGAATCTTCCCAGAAGTTCTTGTATGGGTGGCGGAACATTGCAATTGGGAACGGTTATTTTGTTCAGTTGTCTTGCATCGAGGCACAGCCTGATTGTACCATCTCTCTTTCTCATAACCACCAATGGGTTGCAGTAAGCTGATGAGCATTTTGAAACAATGCCCCATTCCATCAACTGGTCTATTTGCTTTTTCACTTCGGTTCGATATTTATAAGGAACAGGGTATGACCTGGCTTTAAATGGTTGGTTTTCATTTACTCTAATCCTTTGTTCAAAACCCAGTATTATTCCCAGTTTGTCAGAGAAAACTTGATGGTATTCTTGCAATGTTTGCATCAATGTGCTTTCCCAAGTTCCCATGGCCATCTTTGCCTCTCGTACCCTTTCCATAATGATGTCATTTGTACAATCTCCCACCATCCACAATGCCCCAACTGACCTATATAAACCCTCACTCAGAAATTTAACTGCCTTCCCTTTACATGTGACTTGCCTGCATTCATAATCCAAAGTGCATTTATATTTATGCAAAAAATCTGACCCTAACAAAATGTCGCATATCAAGTCTTTCATTATCAAAAAGACATGCGGACAGCTTTCTCCATCAATTTTAATATCTAGCCATATTTGTTTGGACTCAATCTTGGCTTTTCAGTTATTTGCCACTGTTACATGAACTGCTTTCAATGGTAGTGTAGGTATATCCAATTGTTCTTTCCCAATTCTGTGGTGTTGTTTTTCTGCTATCACTGAAACCTGACTACCTGAATCCAAAAGGGGCTCCATCTTGATTTGATTCACTGTTGTGTGAATTTTGGGGCATGTCTGACAACCATAACCTGGGTCTCTGTTTTCCCATGAACACACTAAATTTCCTATTTCCCTTTTCTCTTGTCCATATCCTTTTCTTATTCCATGAATTCCTGTCTGCTCTCCCGACTTCAATCCTTGCTCATAAATTTGCCTCATCTGTTTACTTACTTCTACCTGACTCAATAGTCTATCTACCACCTTCACTGTTTTCTCCCTCCTTATTTCTATCATCCAGCTGATTTCCTCCGGTAGATTTCTGCACACTATTCTTAGAATCTGTTTTTCAGACAGTCTGCATGCTTCTAGTGTCTTTAGCGTGGCCACCTGTCTCCTGAAAAAATGCACATATTCTTCTCCACTATCTTCTTGAAACTTCTCTTTCATTAACTGTACTCTAATGTGCTCCTGCAGCTCTTCCCTCCAGAAGGCCTTCTTCAAACCCTTTTTATAATCTGGGAATGTCTGCGGCTGGTGTAAAAGTGAATTCCACCAAGCCTCAGCATATCCTTCAAGGTGGTGGCATGCTATTATTACTTTATCTTTCTCTGGTATACCATGGATATCAAAATATCTTTGTAGGCTTTTAATATGCTCTATTGGCCACTCCCCCTTTTCCCCTCTGTACGTTTTTATTTTCACCCCTTCCATCTGATTCCCTTTTTAGATATTATATTACTATTTCTATATCAGATACACCAGACCTGCTCTCCATCCCCGAAGTACTGTGTCCTTTGTCTAATTTTTCTATCTAGACCTTTTCAACCCTATTTCTTAATCTCTTTCTTTCTATTTTTCACCGAGATGATTAGTATTTCCTTGTTACTTTGCCTATCAAACCAAAATATTCTTGTTCAAGTGAATCCGTAGATTTCTAGCACTAGCAGTATTTTATAATATGCCCTTTTATGGGTAAAACTGTTCCGCAAATATCAATTTCCCAATCGCATACACATATATAAAACGGATCAAAAAAAAAATTTGTATGTATTGTTTAGATGTATATATATACGAGTTCATATATAACATAGTCAATATACTGCTTTCTAAAATTGATCACTCTTAATTATATCAAATAAAAAGTTACGAAAGTTTTATTTATTCACTTTTGTAAATGTCAAAGCAGTTAAATGTTTAACACAATAAGAAAACCCTTAAAGAGAAAATAAAACTCGCATATATAATAATATTTCTCTTCGAATCAAACAACAAAATTTTCACGGACTGTTCAATACATACATATATATTAAAATATTAATTTGAATGTGATTTTGACCTAATTAATTTCCATACAGACAAAATAAACTACCAGCAATAATTCGTCTACACACGCTATATTTTATAGCTCTTATACTGTATTTCTTTCCTTTTTTAAAAAAACAACAACATATAAAGCAACTTCATAGTAGACTGTCTTATCTAACTTATATTCTATCCCCCTCCCCTACTTTTCACTCTTCGAAAGCTCCTTCATTGGTGCACCATTGTAACCGTTTATTCCAGCGTAAACACGTATATATGTGATATACGTTTATTACGTATTTTAAACTTAAGTTTTGCTCTTTTATTTAACAGAAATTTATAATATGAACACATATATGTGTGGTTGGTTTTGCGATGCCCTCTAATTACTCGCCCAGCATATTTATGAGCATCAATAATGACCTCACGTGCCAATCTTACCTACGAATAAATAAGAATTATGCTGGGAGAGAATGAGTATCTATTTCTGGTGGTTAGAGCTTGTACCTCTGGCTAGCTCACTCAGGGGTAGTAGTCAGTGACCATGGGAAAGAGGTGGAGGGAACATATAAAAATGCGCATGTAGCGCATGAACTATTCATTTGCTTTCCTACTTTTTGCTTTTTAATATTATTTTAAGAAATTAACACTAACACACACAATTAAATTTATAATACTAATTAATATTTATTAATATAAAACAAATAATAAAACAAAACCCATAGAATCCCAGAATTGGATATTGGTTTGTGCCCGAATAATTAAATAACCCGCATGTAAATACACTCACACAAGTTTATAAATGCAATACACAAAACTACAGATCATAGCTTGGAAACAATTTTAATCAGGCATTGTCTATTAAGGTGTATACAGGGTATTATTTCAACATTTTCTTCATTTACTTTAACCCTTTTACGCATTATTTAATAGGACGTGCTTTCATTCAAAATAGTTATTATCACTTACGAAAAATGTTTGGTTTATCTCACCCAGGTGTAGATTATTAGCTGTACGATTAAAAGATTTCTTTCTTTGGTCAATTTCCATAAGGCAATCAATGGCATCCGGTGAAGGCTGTTCTTTTCATAGTTTGAAGAAGGGCTTCGCTCCTACATTTACAGTGATGGTAGTCTCTCCGCAGGATGGATGGCATAGCCTGGCCCATTCTGCTCTTCTACCCCAGCCTGTTCATGATTTTTCGATTATAAACTTTTTTCTTTTTACCAACTTTTTCTTACGATCCTGCTCATGGCAGTCACAGCTATATAAGTCCTTCTCAGTTCAGCTTTCTCGAATCTCCTTAATCATGCTATTGTTCTTTCTTCTTTAATTGAACCACGTGGTTTGCGAAACGAAAATCTTTTCAATACTTTTCTTTTCTTTGTTTCTCTTATCTAAGCTTAGGAATTTCCAATTTACCTTGCGATCTACACTCGACCATTCATTGTCTATTACTTTTAACATTTTATTTTATTAATTAAAATGTCTTTGTCTCAAGATAGTGATCTGCAACTGTTCGGGTCCTTTCTTTGCAATTAATTAATTTTTTTATAATTTGTGACATTCTTCCTTTAATCGACCATCTTGGAATCTTTCTTTTTAAATTAAAATAACTTTATTTCTTTTTACGAAATTATTACATTTATTCACTCATGCAGCAATATAAACATGCGTATAAATAAATATCAGAGCACAAACCATATAATCCCCCATCCCTCTTATATTTCAATCTGTTTTTATTTAATTACTTAAATATATATGTATGCACTCGCATACAAGACCACAATGAAAAAAAAATAATAATTTACTTAACATTACTTTTGATTTAATTAGATATATATGCTCGGTAATATTACCCTCTGACTTAGAACAGGGTTTGAACTCAGCCCTGTTATATACTATTAACAAATATGTTTCAAAGCATAAGTCATACTCATTTATATGAATATATTCATGTGCTCAAAATATAATTTGTTATTTATTTATTAGTGTGTTTATTAAAATCACATGACCACCTCATAACTGTAACTAAACAGGCAAAACTCTCCATACAGTAGTGCCATGCAGTGCAAGCCAGACAAAAGCCACAAGCTAGAAACTAGTCTGGGGACATTGGATGAATAGGCACTAAATAAGGGATTTTATGCACAAGCCTTCTGGCATCCATTGATTACTCCAGCTTGCACTGAGTGGCACTACGGTATGGAGAGTTTTGCCTGTTTTAATTTATCGAAATATGTGCTATTTTGTTAAATGAAATATAGATATCGCCTTTCCTTTTGAAATTTAAATAATTTCTGTTTTTGAAGAAGTTGATATTGCCTCACTTTAAAGATAAAGCAAATGGATTGTAAATTCTGTATATTCTCAGATATTGGTGGTAAATCTTTTAAATAAAATATATAATATATCAACTCTAAATTTATTTATGAAAACAAAAATTAAATACATTATTGCTTTCCCTCCTACATATATTTTTTTTTAGTTTTTAAACACAAAATAATTTTTCTTTCATTTCTATGTGACATTTGTAGATTTTTTGGAATAAAAGATGAAAGCAAAATATAATATAAATATTCTCTCTCTCATTTTATCTCTATTTGTGAGTCTCTTTTCTATTCTCTCGTTTACTCTTAATTCGTTTTCTGTTTCTCTTTTTTCTTTTTTTTTTACTTTCTCTTTTTTTTTTCCATTCTGTTTGATTCTCAATAACTTTTTAAAATTGTAATTTTACAACATATTTTATGTCAAACAACATTCAATCTACAAATATAAATGCATGTTTTTGAAACTAAAGTTGCTTTAAATGTTTTCCTGAAGGTTTGTGATGATGGTATTTTAGTTGTATTTATATATTGAACTATTTTCATCATCTAATATAAGTATTGAATGTCTTTAGAAAAATTTAACTTTATTTAAATATTCCAAATCTATTCAACTGTTAGTATTAGTATACAGGTTAGTATATGCAGAACATTTTGAGAGGTATTATTCTCCCCTTTTCTTCATATGTTGCTGTTCTGACCAATGACATTACAAGAATCTAAAGATTCCAGTTTGATTCCCATACTATTACTGTCACTGGTCAGGCCAGCAACACCTGAAGAAAAAGGGAGAATAATACCTCTCGAAACGTTGGGCATATACTAACCTGTTTGATGTGCTATTATTAACAGTTGAATGTATTTGGAATATTTAAATAAAGTTAAATTTTTCAAAGACATTCAATATTTATATTAGATGGTGGAAATAGTCCAATATATATATATATATATAAAATACATATTTTGCGGGTTCATCCGTGTTAAAAACTTTTAATACCAATACACTGACGTTTCGACTTGGTCACAAACTCTGTGGATGGCTTGTGTGACCAAGTCGAAACGTCAGTGTATTGGTATTAAAAGTTTTTAACACGGATGAACCCGCAAAATATGTATTTTATATATTTAACCCGTGCAAATCTTCGTTTTAACATATATATATATATATATACAACTTGTTTTAAATGTATATCATTTTAAATAAAGAATGTATAATATAATTATATAATTATGATGAGAGTGTATTGTTGAATATGTTTATTTCTGTTATTAAAAACTTTTTTATATAACTTAACATTATAGTAATAAATGACAAACA
Source organism: Epiperipatus broadwayi (assembly GCA_028023455.1). NCBI lineage: Eukaryota > Metazoa > Onychophora > Udeonychophora > Euonychophora > Peripatidae > Epiperipatus > Epiperipatus broadwayi. The sequence continues at coordinate 138,895 of JAQFVV010007151.1, read as the reverse complement.
AAGATTAATACATTAAAGTTTGTGCTTTTCAATTTTAAACCTCACAGCAATTGCAAAAATATATTAACAACTCATTTATATTTAAATAATATTTAATGGAATTAAAATATGTCTACAATAAATTAATATAATATAATGCTGTAAAAAAAAGAAAAAATATATATATTTTATATTTTGAAATCAAAAAATTGCAATGCACTATACAGTTTTAAAATTATTCTAACTTTCGCAAAAAAAAGAAAAAAGTTTTGTAAATAACAATATTTACTTTACATCTTTTCAAAGTCTGCAACTGTGTTTTTTTTTTGTTGTTGTTTTGTTTTTTAACGTGAAATTATTTCTACTATTAATAATTTTTATAGATTTTATATAGCGACATATGAATCAGACTGAAGACTGCAAAGTTTAAGCTATTTAAAACGTTTGCTTCAAATAAACAGATTTTAAAAATGCAAATCTAAATTTAAAAAATATCGCAGTAAAGTAATAGTTTGTCATTCCGAATATCCGAATATCATTTGATACTGACATTCCAAATATGATTACAATCGAATTGTAATTCAGTGACTTCTATCTCTTGGATCTACAACTCTAGGCAGTTTACTTAACAGCTAGTTATCAGCAGGTATACTTGCATAATGATGATCCGCTGTTACTACATTTAAATGTGATGGAAAGTTGTATGTTTTTGAAAAAATGCCTTTTGTATTTATACCCAGGGGAACTGGTCTCCTGCGATATTTGGATAATGTATTATCTGATGAAGTCAATGGCAATATAACCATATATGTGGATGATGTTGTAATCACTTTGGAGAACATCTTGGGGCATTTTCATTATCTAAATATATTTTTAAGAGAATGTGAAGAAAAACATATCAAGATAAATTTTAAAAAGAGTACAATAACTGTTAAGAAGATGATTTTCTGGGACACATTGTAGAATCTGATGGGATAAAACTGCATCCTAATAAAATTCAATCAATTCAAAATTGTTTTGGTCCATAAAATAAAAAACAGATTCTGTCCTTGGTTTTTACAATTTTTACCATAGGTTCTATGACATTTTACTTATAACATTATTTATTTATCAAAATTGTTAAGTAAAGATGAGAAATTGGAATTGACTGAAAAGCACTCTATTAAATTGAGAAAATAAAATCATATTTTTTAAATACTATAATATTATCCTAATTTCCAAAAAATATTTTATGTGCAAACAGACTATAGTGGGTATGGTTTAAGGATAGTTTTATTCCAGTTAGACCATGAAAAGAAGCCCTGTGACTTATGTTTCTTGAGATATTGTTGAAAGATGTGGAATTGCACTACACCATCATAGAGAAAGAAACCTTGACTGTTGTATGGGTTTTTCAGAAGTTCCAACAATATCTACATGAGTCTGAAATGATAGTTATTACAGATCACAAGAGTTTAGAGGTTATAAATCAGAGAATAGTGAAAGACTAGTTAGGTAGAGTTTATTCCTTCAACAATTTAATTATAAGATACAGTATGGTAAAAAAAAAGATAATATTGTAGGAGATATTCTAAGTAGAAATCCTGTAAAAAGAGACCCATGTCATATAAGTGTAGATAATATTTTTTATCATAGTCATTTCTCTGGGAGTTGATAATTTTATTGAACATGATTTTAAATATTATCAGTACTACAACTGCAAGATTTAAAATTGAATGTCATTATTCAATATTTGAATGAGAAGATAGAATCTGTAACTATTAAATTAATGATTATATTAAGGTATAGGTTAATTCAAAATTTGCTATATTATAAGGTTAGGATAGTCCATGAGCAATTATGGAGGATAGTTGTACCATTGTGTATTAGAAATTAGCTATTTTATTATATGGATTGTCTTTATGAGGACTATGATCCTAGAAAGTTAAAATATGTGCAGACTATATTACTAGTGTGGACTGTAGGTATCCATAGTGAAACAGGTTCAAATATTGTGAGATATGTTTAAGATCAAAGTATGCTAACAAATGATACATTGAAACACTATAGCCAATTTTACCTAGTCATCTCAATGAAATTTTAGCCATAGATTTCCATGGACCTGTATTACTATTTAAGAAGTTTTAATTTATTTTGGTCACTTACAATGCTTTTTTTCTAAACCTGTGGGAGTCATGTACAATCACCAAAGTCAGTGCTAGAAATGTGACTAGATGTTTTCAGTAGTCACAGTTTATAATAATAGGAAAGCTTAGGGCTACTTTGACAGATCATGCTACCTAGAAAGGTTGGATTGAATGACAGAATATAAAACATATTTTGTGCTCAATTAGAAACCCACAGTCTAATCCATGCAAGAGAATTATGTGTGAGTTGGGTAGATTATTTATATATACCTAAAAAAACAACCACCATAACCAGGGAAATAAGTTGAAGGAGTGGTTTATTTCAATAATATAATTTAAAATGAGTCTAAATTTACCCCATTGTATCTGCACTTAAAATATAGGGAGTCTATATTAATTAAAACTCCATTACCTACTATATCTAAAGGAGAGCTAATCTATGATAGTGATCTATCAAAGGCTAATGAAAATTTGAGAGAAATGGGACAGAAAAGAATTGACCAAGCTCTCATAAGCCTTGTGTACTTAAAGTAGGAGATTTTGTTTGTAAAAATTTCTCAGGTTAATGACCTGCAGAAATATAGTATTTAAAAAGTTTTTAGACATATATGATGTGCTATTATAAATAAAGTGAAAAGTGGAGGAGAATTAATTTCTCTTAGAAACCCCTGAAGGTAAAAAAGTTACCTTCAATGCCCAGAGTTTAAAGCCATGAGCACCACCTAAATAATCTGACATGATTTAGTAAGAAAAAAATGATTTTTTAAGAGTATAATGTGCCATATAGTATTGTAGAATTAAGAAAAATTGCTTTAGTGTTTGGATTTGAACTCTATATTAGTTAACAATAATACAACTGTACATGTTTAAAAAAAGATGTGGCATCTTTTTTATAATCTGTTGAACAAAAGGCATTTATGAAATAATACTTCATTATTATTATTTTATTTACTTCTTGTGAAAATACTTGATACCAAAACTAAATAGTGGTAAAAATATAGTATTATAGAAAATAAATAGCATAGGATATAGTAAGAAGAGAAATATTTATATTCATATTTCCTTATGTATTGTTTTGAAGCATTATGTATTCCAAAAGATAGAAAAATTTTGAAATCACTTTAAAAAGTGAGATATATGGATGTTTGGTAATAGTGCTAATATGATAAATAATGAAAGTTTGTAATGATTAGGTATTAGTAATAGTTGGTCTTCAATAATTTTAATATGACTACTGAATAATTTGCTTTATGAATAAAACTCTGGAACATAAGTTTACCTTCAAAATTGAATGGTGGAGGTAATCTTGAAAAGAATACTATATTAAAAAAACAAGTTGAAAATGCATTATATGAATGAAACTGTATTAATGTTTTGGTGGTATCATGGTAAGAATGACAATCTACTTAGTTTCTATATAAGAAACTTTAAGCATAGTATATCATATTGGTTGGTTATAATAAATTTCAGGTTATAGTATTGATGAGGTTATTGAAAGAAATAAAGATATAAAGGGTTATTTTCAAATTTACCGTAAAGCTTGAGCAACTCTAATTGGCAAATTCAATAAAGGATAAAAAGAATACGGATGTATAATTGTACTTTATGCTACATTGTTAATAGAACATTAGAAGAGTCAATTATTTGTTAATAATGATGTTTTTGCTATATTATTTATGAGAAATAGACAATAAAGTAATAGAAATATGTAGAGAAGATGGGAATAAAAGGTGAAATAAGTTTTGTTTCATTTTAATGGAAATACTGATGAAGTATTCAGAATTCATGATTAATATTAATACTGCATACATCCAATAAACTGATACACCTTTATTATTTAGACATTTGGTATATAACTTTGCTAATCTTTTTCTATTTCTTCACCTGCTTTTTTTAATATATCAATTATAATTCCATCATTACCTGATGTCTTTCCTTTCTTCATAAATTTAATCACATGGCTCATTTCTTCATTTAAAATTTCTGGGCAATTCAGAAGATATAATAGATATAGGAGGTACTTGTTCTTTATTACTATATAATTCTTGATAAAAGTCTTCTACCTATTTTATGATGTCATCTCTCTTTTTAGTAATAGTTCCATCTTTTTTCTTTATTTCAAATATAAATTTCCTACCAAGACCAAAATGTTGTTTTACACTCTTGAGACTTTTATTCTCTTCTATAGCTTTTCTTGCTAGTTCACAGTTATATCATTTTCAATTGTTTTCTATAACATATTACAGAATTTGAGGTATTCAATCCTTTTTAATGCATAATTTTTGTATATCTTCATATTCCTTCTTTTCTTCATAAATTTTCTAGTCTTAATAGAAATTTTATTGGTCAATCTGCTTTTTTCTACCAGCAATCTTTGTTGCATATTTTTTATATTAAGCAAGTTCATGCTCATCTTTTTTACTTTATTGTTGATGTCAACTTTGCTAAGTATTAACATAAACAACTTGTTAGAAATAAGAAAAGATACATTTAGTTTTTATTTATTTTAATCTTATATATATATGTGTGTGTGTATTTTTTGATTCCGTTCACTCATCCAATCGATTATATGTTGTACTTTTGTGTTGGTAATCATAATACTTTTAATGTTAATTGTTGTAATGGTTAATTGTTGCATCCATTTGACCAACTTGTTTTAAATTTTGGTTTAATGTTTATTTATGTTGAGCTTCAAGACTTAGGTTGTGATAAATGGTTTGTCATTTTATGTGCCCTAGCATTACCTAATATTATTTTTGGTAATGCTAATGTCATGAGATTTAAATAAGCATTGGAACACATGTCATGTACCAGGCATTGAAGGGTTGTTGGAGGTATCCATCACATATTGCCTCAGTAAAAGTATTAGAGATGGTTTATATCTTTAATTCTGGGTTTTTATCAAGGTTAGGTTAAGGTAAGTCAATGATTTTCTTTTACTTTTCTTGAGATATCTATCACTTATTATCTTATCCATGTTAATGTTACTGGTTTATGTAAAACCTTAATAAAATATACATATTGTTGGTTATTATTTGCATTTGGATTTATGATTTATAGACTTGTACTTTTTTAAGTTAGTGGCAAATCTATTACTTGTCACCATGGTATGGCTTCATACATTGGGAATTGTAGGTCCATGTTATATCATTGCCTTTAGCTATATATCCAATATGTATTTGCTCTAGTGCATTTGATGATGGTATATGGCCTCTCATATAGATCACAGAATTTGTGGCAGATAAATTCTTTGGAGTTACTTACCTGGGATGTCTTAATGAATACTTTATCACCTAATTTGAAATCATAATCACCTTTCTTTTGGAGTTTGCTATGTCTTTCACTCTTTGTTAGCATTTTATTATATTCCTCCATTCAATTTTTTTCTGGATTAATGGTTGATTCTGTGAGCATAGGTATGGGTGTGTGCAATAAAATTGAGGTATTTTGTCCCAATTTTACTCTGATGGGTGTGAATCCAGTGGATTCATTTACACCCCAATTAATATAATTGATTAAGTACTGTGTATGCTTTACCAAACCTTTATGTTTGTCTTCTTAGTAGGCTCTGAACAAATGTCTAAGTTTCTGCATTGTACATTCAGAAGGATTTGATTGTGGGTTTCTAATGGAAGTAAGAACATGATTCATTTTTTGCTCATGTACTCATTGAGTTCATTTTTTCAAATCACATATATTTAGCTTACAATTTTCAACACATTTAGTCACCTGTGAGTTTCATATGAGGTTAATAATCATTGAGATTGAAAATTGTATATCAGTATCACTCTCCACTATGTGTACAAAATATATTCATTAATTAACATGTTTGTATATTAATACTCATTTTATAGTTTAAACATAAATTAAAATTCATTTGGATATTATGAGTTGAATTTTAATACAGAAACATACTAAAAATCTAAAATACAAATAAAATAAATAATAGACAACATCTAAACTGGGGTTGAAATGGGGAGCATGTAAAAAAGGCCAAATTAGGACATCATTTCCTAGGAATATAAAATCATAGCTTGGTGTGATGGTAGGAGTGATAACGATGACTAATACTTCCATGATGGAGACCATAATAAGAAATAGCTTATATAGTTTAAAAGTCAAAACAATAAGTAGAGTAATAGATTAAAATAAAATATTAAAAACTATAATGATTACAAGAATTCAGTTTAAAATGCTTCAAGTTGAGACTAGTAGTAATAAGGAGAATGAAATGGAAATGCAAATTGAAGTAGTTAGAGAAGATAGGGAATAATATTGTACATAGTATAGATGAGAAAGGGAATGTAGATGTAACTCAGGAATCTTGGTAGTAAATGTCCAAATCTCAGTAGTTAATGAAGCTCCAGATGAATTTGATGAAAAGAAAGGAAAGGCTACTGATGGATCAATTAATTAAATGATGTTGGTGATGTTCACACATATAAAAATGGATATGAAAGCAGATCAACAACTGATATCCACAGAGATAGATAACAGTACACAGATATGTCTTCAAAGGTGGAAAATCTATCTGAAAAGATGAAAGCAGACCAAAAAAATATGAATGCAGATATGTCTACAATGATGAAAAATCTATCTGAAAGGATGAATAACATGAAGATAGATATAACAGGTAAACTATCCAAAAAACTAGATAGTGTAAAAATGGAATTGAAAAATGTGATATTATGAATACATACTGGCATGGATAATAAAATACAAAAATATAAAAGATCATTGAAGAAAAAACTGTAACCATCAAAAAATATTTACTGATTTCGAAACAAAATATGGAAAGTAAACATATGAAAATAAAAAGTATATATGATAATCTTCAAGATGAATTATACAGAAATCAAGAAGAAATGAAAAAGGATATGAATGAGAAGATAAAAAGTGTCTATACAGAAATCAGTAATTTCAAAAGAGATCATGAAACTCGAATACATAACCAGGAAAAAAATTCAATCTCTAGAAAATGATTGCCAATGACTTAGCATGAAACAAAACTTGATTAGACACATATTTAAAACAAAACAAATACAATATTGAAGTATTATTAGAAAAGTAGTCAAGTATATTGGACCAACTGGACAATAAAAATATTGCAATAGAATAAATAAAAAAAGACTTTAGAAGTGAATATGATAAAGAAAGACAGAGAATGGTAGAAAGCCATACACTAGTTCTCAAAAGAATTAAGCCTTTTGAGGAGGAAGAAGACACCACTGCAGATAAATTGAACCATATAATTGAAGCTATGAAGAGTATGGGGGAAAAACAAAATAAATAGACCATCAAGATGAAATAGAAAATGAGAAGGGAGAAATATGGATGAAACAAAATGATAATTAAGGTGTTATCTACTCCACAGAACAATATATGAACCATCACAATACTCAATCACCTATCAATGCCCAAAAGGAATATATTAATCCACTTATACTTCAAATGACAAAGAAATTTCTTTTGGCCAATTCACCCCCTAGTGAATTTTTCTAAGTATTATACATTAAAATGCATGTAAAATGGTATATTTTATTATAATAAATGTTTTGACTGAAATTTCTGCAAAAAAAAACATGAAATTCAAAATTCCTGCTCTAACAATAGACATAAGTCCTGTCCTGATAAGATCAGCCATTATATGTTGCCAAGGCAAAACATTCAGCATTTTATGACAATGAAATTTCCAATGATGCAAAAACATGTTTATTTGCGAATTTATTACAGTTTTAGACTTTTTTAAAATAATTTACACTATATTTATTAGATATCAACAAATATAAATTATTAATAACTTATTTTGACTTGAAATACTTTATTGTCAAAAATGTAATGTTATATTAGCAGCTAACGTAAATATGGCCTGAAGCAAATTTGGAAAGTTGCTATGGCATAAACAATCTATTTATATTTACAAGGAAAATAATAATCACAATTCGTTAGATATTAGAGAAATAAATAAATTATTCTAGTTGTTAAAAATATTCAGAAACAAAGAAGATTTCATTGATTTTATAAACTGAAAATAATCTTTCTAGAAACAATAATGTATAATGGCTTTGTTTTGATTATGGTCTCATTTTTTTAATATTTACAGAAACATAATATGAACATTTAAAATTTATTTCAGTAGTAAACAAGAATATCTATCAAATAAAGTCAAAATTTGCTATTTTCTGATAAGTAATAATCATTTTATCATATATTTTACATTGACATAAATTGAAAATATTTTTTTCTAAAAATGATGACATATAAAGTCTTTGTTTTGATTATATTCTCATTTTTTTTAATATTTGCAAAAACAAAATATAAACATTTAAAATTTATTTCAGTAGTAAACATAAATATCTATCAAATAAAGTCAAAATTTGCTATTTTCTGATAAGTAATAATCATTTTACCATATATTTTACATTGACATATGAGACAAAGAAAAATGTCAGCAATAGCAAAATTCAGTAGGATTAACAATCCAACCACCCTCTCTAATCTAACACCATAACTCAGTTCATGAAGTTGAAAAGATTCCAAGGTATGACTAATGAATCTCCAATAGAACACTTAAAGAGCTTGAACTTACATTTTTTGGTTAATAAAAACTTTATAGTGGGTGAGAAACTAATAGTAGCATGTATCCATTTGCAATGAATGTGTTATCTTGGTTGGAATCATTATTCCAAATACCCAAAACATTTGAAGAATATCAAACACTACTATTAAAGAATTTTTGGCATAGTGATCTGCAAGAAGCACAATTATACCAAATTCTTCAAAAAAATATAAGAGTAGCCCTGATAAAATTCTCACTAAGTTCTTTCAAAGGCAGGTGGCTAAATTAAATATCCTGGATATCTACCATCTTACCACAATCAAATTATGTTAATAGTAATATAATTTACCATTAAAGATTGAATAATCATTATTATATGCCAACACACAAAACATTGAACAGATTGTGTATCTATTGAATAACATAGACTCCAATAATCAGAATATGAGTCAAATATACATAGAAAAAAGGAAAGAAGACAAACCCATAATCACTATTAGCTAAACAAAGGAAGAAACAATAATAACCCTAACCATATGTCAACTAAAACAATAAAGAGTAATGATAACATAGGGAACAAAGTAGTTACTGATATTCATTAAACTTCAAACACCAACAATAAAGCATCTACTAATGGACTAAGCCAAACTAAAAGTGAGTATAGTAAAGATTTACCCAAAGTAGTGAGTAAAGTAAATTAAAGAGGGACTTGGGGAAATGTTTACTCTCCTCAAGGACCCATATTAAAAAAGAGGAACAGAGCTAAACCATTAATAAAATAAATCACCAACATAACATGTTCATGGAAAAATACAGTGCCTAATCATGCTATACAAAGCTTCTCCATAATTTAAATAATGTTTGAGTAGCCTTGTTAGAAACTGGTAGTCAACTCTGTGATTTCTGATGAGTTTTATAAAAAGGAGATGTATAAAATTCCAAATATCAAAACCCTACCCCTCAAATCAGTACAGCTTACCATAGCTAGCAATAAGAAGGCAAAATTAATTCAAAATCAAATCTGGATCAAATTGATCATTAATCAAACATGTATCTATCATGTCTTTTTAATACTAAGTGGCCTCATTCATGAAATGATTTTAGGAGCAGACTTCCTACATATGAACAAATACATGATTGATTTTGAAAACAAATTTGAAAGGATAAGTGATGACATTGTAGAAGTGACATTATGGCCAAGTTATCACTTAAATGAAATTGATTGTGTATTATCAACCATACCTGAAGCACTGCTAAAGAAAAAAATTGTTGAGTCAAATTTAATTAAAGGTGAGAATATAAAGAAATTGTGATCTATGATTAATGAATACAATATCATATACTCAGAAATACTAGGAGTGATAAAGACATTTCAGCAAAGAATTAAACTGCTTGACAACCAACCATTTCAATCCAAAACATATCCTATCCCATATCAATATCAAAATGAAATTAACAGATCCAAAAGATGATTGACTAGGGAATAATTTCCAAATGCATCTCACCATTTTGCAACCTGATTGTAATGATGAAGAAGAAAGAGGACTTGATAAGATTTTGATTGGATGTTAGACATCTAAACAAAATTACAATTCCAGATAGGAATATACCATCTCCATACATAAACTATTCATGAAATTTGAAATAGAAAAGTTTTTTTCACTTTTGATTTAAACTCCAGTTATTGGCAAATTGAACTTGGATGATAGCTAATACACTGCATTTCACTATAAGGGATTCACTTATAAGTTTATCAGGATGCCATTTGGCTTGATTAATAGTGGTGCAGTTTAATAAAATGCCTGGAACAAACCCTTTCTTCTGAGATAAAACAGATTGCAATAATCAATGTAGATGATGTCATCATTGCATTTCATACAATTGAAAAATATCTTCAACATCTAAGAATATTCTTTAAAGAGTACATTAACAAAGATATAAAAATCATTTCCAAGAAGAGTGCATTAGGAAGTAACAAAGTAATCTTCTTAGGTCATATCATTGGTTGTAATGGAGTGAAACCTCATCCATATAAGATCAGTGCATTACATATTTTTCCTACAGCAAAGAATAAAAAACAAATCAGATCATTTTTAGAGTTATGTAACCTTTACAATCATTTTTATCTCAAATTTGCCGATCACACAAAACCATTATTAAAATTGATCAGAAAAGATGAAAGATGAAACTGGACTAAAGACTAAGATAATGCATTTCCTACAATTAAAACAGAATTTTTAGAGCAAGTAATGCTAGCCTTTCCTGATCTTAATAAACCCTTTATCTTACAAACAGTAGCAGTTACAGATCAAGAATGACCCTATCCCAAATCCAGAAGGCTGAAAAAGCTGGAGTCCTCTACTTCATTAGCCATCTCCTAAAGGTGCCAGAAATAAGTTATACAGTATTGAAAATGAAACCCTAGCTATAGTATGGACTATTCAGAAATTTTGTCAAATGCTTCTCAGATCAAAAATGATAGTGATCACTGATTATAAAAGCCTTGAATTCTTGAATCACAGCTATTTTACCAACAATCACCATGTTAGATGGAGTTTTCTGTTATAAAAATTCAAATATACAGTCAGATATTGTAAAGGATTTGAAAACATTGTAGCTGACATATTAAGTTGAAATCCAAGTTGGTCAGAACAGCAACATTGAATCGTGGATAATTCCTACATTTTAAATATTGACATAACAATTAAAAAAAATGTAGAGAACAATTTATTAAACATAAACAACTGTAAACCTTAGATCTAGATCTGAATAAAATCTTCAAAACTTTAAACAAATAGAAAATTCTGCATAAAGCCAATGACATGAAAAATTGGAGATTAAACAACCAGCTCTTAAATATAAGCTAAATAATGACAAAAGTGAATGGAGAGTAGTAATACCAAAAAAATTTAAAAACCCACTCACTCAATATGTACATTAATTATATGGGCTCTTTGGGGCCTATAAAACTGAACAATTAATGAAAAACTGAATTTACTTAGCTACAACGTATAGTGACATTGTAAAAGAAATTCAAAACTGTCAAATATGCTTTAAAGCCAAACCAATAAACAGAAATTATATGAGTTCAGTTAACAATATCATGCCCAAAAGAGCAAATGTGATCTTAACAGTGGACTTTTATGATCCATTACCATCTTTCAATAAGCAAAAAACTTGTTAGTGGCATATGTTCTTTTCACAAATTTTATGACTGCTTACACTATATCTCAAGCTAATACTAAATGTACTATTAAAGTATTAGAAAACCTGAATTTTAAAGAGATAGGCAAACCAGAGATGATCTTAACCAATCATGGTATCCCTTTCTTATCTAGAAAATGGTATCAATGGGTACATGAGCAACATATGAATCATGTGCTTACTCACATTAAAAATGCACAATTAAACTCTTGTGAACATGTAATTCAGGAGCATGGATGTTTGTTCAGAACCTACTTAGGAAATAAGCATAAAGGTTGGGTAAAGCATACACAGTATGTAATCAATTACATCAGTTGGAGTGTAAATGAATCCACTGGATTCATGCCCATCACACTAAAATTGGAACAAAATACCCCAATTTTATTACACACACCCATATCTCTCCTCACAGAATCACCCATCAACTCAAAAATGGATCAAATGGAGTCATATAATAAAATGCTAACAATGAGTGAAAGATGTAACAAACTCCAGAAGAAAGGTGATTACCATTTTAAAATGGATGACAAAGTATTTATTAAGACACCCCAGGTAAGTAACACCAAAAAATTTATCTTCCACAAATTCTGTGATCTATATGAGAGGCCATATATCATCATCAAATGCACTGGACCAAATACATATTGAATAATAGATAATGGCAGTGATATAACAGGGACCTACAATGCCCAATGTATGAAGCCATACCATGGTGACAAGTAATAGATTTGTCACTAACTTAAAAGAAAGTAAAAGTCTATAAATGATAAATTCAAATGCAAATAATAACCAACAATATGTATATTTTATTAAGGTTTTACATAAACCAGTAACATTGATTAAAATCTTTACTAAGAAGCATGGATAAGGTAATAAATCATAAATGTCTCAAGAAAAGTAAAAAAAATAATGGATCTAGCTTAAACTAACTCTCAAAAAAATCAAAGAATTAAAGATATAAACCTTCTTTAATACTTTTACTGGTGGGATGTGGGATGAATAACTTCAACACTCTCCAATGTCTGGTACACAACATGAGGCCCAATCCTAATTCAAGTTCCATGATATTAGCACTACTCATTAGTAAATAATATTAATTAATATTAGGCCACATAAAATGACAAACAGGTCTTAAACCCCAATATAAATAAACATTAAACCAAAGTTTAAACCAAGTTGGTCAAATGGATGCAACAACTAACCATTACAACAATTAAGGTTAAATGTATTATGATTACCAACACAAAAGAACAACATGTAACATAAGCCAGAAACTAGTCTGGGAATATTGGATGAGTAGGCATTAGATGGGGATTTTATGCACAAGCCTTCTGGCATCCATTGATTACTCTAGCTTGCTGTATGTGGCAATATATATAGTGAGTTTTGCCTGTTTTTATAATATTAACGTTAAGAAAAACTAAATGTTTCTTTTTTTTCTTTTTTTCAACAAGCTGTTTATGTCAAAACATAGCAAAAATGATATCAACAATAAAGTGAAAAGGATGAGTATGAAGTGGCTTGATGTAAGAAATATACAACAAACTTTTTTGTTCAAGGATAGAAAAAAAAAATTTTATCTTGGGAAAAATCTGCCATTTCCTGCACAAAGGAACTGAAAGAAAAATTTGAAGGTCTGTATCAACCAATTCGACTTGTAATACTATTGAAGAAATCTTTTATAAAGATTTTAGAAAGTGAGGACAAAGAAAAACATCTAAATAAAGATTTCAAAATTTATGATTTGCAAACAAAATAAAGTATCCAAATATGTAAAATCGCCATTGATTCATCACGATAGATTTCCAGATTTAAATCTAAAACATGCAATAGCAGAAGAAATATTGGTGCTTCTCCAATCAACTTAAACTACAAAAACTAACATTAAGTATTGACAAGTAATTATGCAGTGCTAAGTGCAAAGTGAATATTGTGGAAAGAAGCTTGTCATTGACTGCAGACCTATGGTCAAGATTGATATGGAATTTCCCTATCTCACCATGCCTGAATTGATAAACATTAAAATGATCCATTATGAATTCTTCTTTTTTTTTACTCTTCATTTCAAAACTCCAGTTCGAAGGCTAGTAAAGTCAACCTATCCATCAGATGACAGAATTTCCAGCTATGTGTAAAGGAATTACCATGGATTATGAAAACAAGCCATTACAACAGTCTCTATACAAACTATAAAGCCATGTTATGAAGTTGACATTATTTTTATTTAATTGTTTGTATGCTATATATAATAATTTATTTTCTTTATTTTTATATAGGATCAAATAGCTTTAATTTAAGCTTTGTGAAATAAAAATAAAAAGAAATTTTATTTATTACCTTAGATAGATAAAATCTATGAGGTATGTTCTTAATTTGTTAGATGAGAGGTCATCGCAGCTACCTTGCAAGCAAGTAGTTGGTTGCAGACTGTTGTGGGTTCGCCTCCCAGCCAATGCTATGACATATGAAAAAAAAATTATGAAATAATCCAATCACTATAATTGAGCCAAGATAAGACATTATCTAATACATATATAAATTCAACATTCTTATATGTACTACACATACACTTCATTAATTGTTTATTCTAAAGTTTGTGTTAATTATTAATATAATTTAATATATTTTCTTTGCATATCTTTTTAATTATTTGTGTCATGAATTATAACTCTCCTTCATCACATGCACCTCATACATAACAGGTGGGTCTTTTAAACCATCATGGTATTAAATAAAAGGTTAGAAAAGTAAATGAATACTGTACAATGTATAGCAATGTTATATAGAATATGAAAATTGTTTATGTTAATCAGAACATTTAGTGGTTATTCATTATGGAATCAGGATGTGGACATTGCTATAAACCAAGCATAAATATAGAATGACCACAGATGTCTAAATGAGTTTTTTTTAATTATATTTTAAATTTTCTTGTTCAAATATAACCAATGTAAATACGTTCATTAAATTTATTTAAATGTGAAAACACAATTTTTGGTGTATTTTTCTGTGGCTAAATTTTGCTTAGGCATATCCTTACACACATATCATGATCATTACTTGCATGTGTACAATATACTATACCCACCTCCAATAACAGACATACATTTATTTTACACATATTCCAACTTCAGTGATACAATATACCCTAAACCAAAGGATCAAGCAACATCCCCCTGGCTTCAAAATCTGGAATAGCAGGAGTAAACTGCAATATGTAGGTCATAAGTTAATGATAGATTCAGTAGTTATTTAGATCTTATTTCTCTTCTTTCTTATGTATGAATTTAATATATGAGGAAATGCGTGAATGTAAATGAGAGATGTATTCTTTTACTCATCAAGAGGAACTCACCTTTGTGCATACCAAGCAAAGACCATCCCATTACAATATATATATATATATATATATATATATATGTATATATATATATATATATACCAAAATTTTATGTTAATAGATATAAATGTCATATTTTGAGATTCAATCATCTATGATTTTTATTATCACTTTAATATTTTTGTTATAAATCAATTACTACAGCACTTCTACAACTATATTTATAGTATTCTGTTTTTTACCCACCAAAATCTTATTTATAATAAAACTTATACATGGATGAACCCAAAATATATATATATTATAACGTTTTCCATCTTGCTAGGCCTCTATAGGCATATAAACTGCGTGAGTTGATCAAGTTATGTAAAAGAAAAAACAATGTTTAATTTTTTATTTCAAAAAAAAAAGAACGTTTCATTATTATTCAAAAAACATAACTATCTTTCTTGATCAACTCAGCCTAGAATTGTTATGATTTGCGCTATTGACAAAATCAGCTTTTAATTTATTTAATCAGGGCACCAGAATTTCCGTAAGAATCTGCTGAAATCTGTCAAATAATGTATCGCAAATTAAAAAAAAAAAAAGTTTTTTTAAACGAATCGGTATTACATCATACTGTGAACTAGAATTGTTTTTTTAAATATTATTATTCCTGGAACTTATTCATAATATATTGGCAAAGGTAAATTACATTTTTAAATCTTACTAAACTAATAATAAATTTAATAATAAATACTAACAATTATTATTAATAACGTACAAATGAAAATTGATATTAGAAATATTTTTATTCTAACATATTAAAAATCTGTTTAAGTTAAATTGTAAATTAAATAAACTGGAGAGAACACACACTAATCCAAATATGAATGCATTAATAAAAAACAAGTTTCACAATTAAAAAAATTATTGGATAAATAAAAGTCTCTTGAACAGAAAAATTAAAGTCTCTATCGGGATTCTATTATACGTATATTTTTACGAGTTGTTTGCAAAATGGTTTGTCGACAATTTAGTCACAATCATGAATAACATAGAGTCATAGCTTACCGGTAAGTTTAGTGAAAAAGTTGTAGCTTACTATGCATAGTTTTTTGGGTTAGAATGAGCTCGGCCATTGGTTATTATTTGATTTTGTAGTCTATTCCAAAGGCTAGTTGCAGAAGCTTTTCTAGTGTCCATCTTCTTAACGATGTCAGCTAAAGCTCTGGTCTACTCCTGCATGAAGGATGATTTCATCGTGAAGTGGTCTTGGATTTAATAATCCAAAACCAGCCAAAAAAAAAAATAGAAAAACAAGATGTTCATCAAACTGGTCTCTGCCTTTTTATACTAGAGGCCCGGTCTTCAGACTTCTGTGCATGTTATTAGCATAGAGTTTAGGTTCATAATCTTGTACAGTCTTTACTCATTTTTCAATTACAATGTTCTCTTTTTTTAGCAAATCTTTCAGCCATCTTTAATTAGCCAAAATATTTTTCTTTTAGCTTATCTTTTTACTTTTTGAATTCTTTTACTTTATCAGGATTAGTAATCTGCGTGTCTTTTGTTCTCTCCAATTTCTACTTTTATTTTTAATTACGTAAAAAAATATAAAAGACAATTTTAACTTTCACTGTATGTTTTTTTTAAAAAAATAAATTATACTAATAAAAAAAATTAAATTTACTTTTTTTTTTTTTTTAGCTTTTACCAAATGCCAATATATTTGTACCATATATAAATAAATGGTACAATATATATATATATATATATATATATATATATATATATATATATAGAGAGAGAGAGAGAGAAAGAAGGATATATTGTATCTTTTTATTGTTTAAATTTTAATGTTTGTAAAATTTGACAAAAAGTTTGTACTTATTTGAGATAGCTACAAAATTTGAGTTATTTAAAAACTGTAAGAGTCTATTCAAAATCATATTTTTGAAAAATGTATTTTATTAGTAAAATAAAAGTAATATAAAACCCTAACACAAAAAACAAACACATTGTTTTCTAATGTAATTTATTATAATGGAATAAAATCATAAACTCAATAAAAGTTAACTATATTAAATCTAATTCATAATTAATAATTAGGTAATGATAATAAATTTGGTTAAAATATTAATAATTATTATTTTAAACTTTAGAATTAGAGAATAGAAAAATTTATCAATTCATTTCTATATTAACTTTTATGTTACTAATAACATATACAGAAATTGTACAACAAGGAAAAAGCCACATTCAGTTCAAAATGACTAAACTAAACTTTATTGCTCTGATAGAGTCAAACAAATGTTAATAGTAACATTAATATATTGCACAGTGTTATCAACAAAATATACAAATTTTCTCTTTTTATTATCATGTATTCTTCATTCCCAATTATAGTACAACCCAGTAACTGAATAGCTTCAACATTAACTCCAAATAATACAATTATTCTTTTAGAAAAAGAAAATAATTACTTTACATAGTAAATATAGATAATTAAATAAATAAATGTTAATTTTAAAGAATTTGCTTACAACTCCCAAAAGAACATTCATGTAAACACAGACACACATGTATATAATACATATGCTAATCTTTAAAATCATTAAACATTTTAAATTAAATATTAATTGATATGTTTTTTTTTAAGTTTAAAAATAGTATGTGATGGAGATTGTCAGGTTTTTGAAATGTTTTAAGCCAATAAACATCACATGATCACCATTTCCTATGATTGCTTATAACTATTATTAAAACAGGCAAGACTCTCTATACTTATTGCCACAGCATCCAGCACAAAAAATTATGATGGCATATGTCATATAAGAAATTGGAAAATAACACTATTTTTTTAATTTTTAAACAAGTCTAAAGCTTTTTACATAAATGGTTAACTACACCAGAAGTTATTGCTGGTTGTAAGCTTATAGTAAAAAAAAGCTTTAGAACTTTTTCTAACTATTATGCATAGGAAAAGTAAAGAAATTTGTGATGTAAAGGAAGGGCTCTTAAAGAATTAGAAATTCATCAGTCAAGCCTAGTAAGTTCATTAACTTCACATTGTATGGAATTTTTTTCATTTTATAACAAGACTAAAACTCCACTTTTTTTAGGTGTTGAAGAGGAGTTCTCTATCTTAATTACATTCATATCCTAATATTCTTTTTATCGGTAGAGCATATGAATTTTGCTTTAAATTTATTCATAAAAGTTTCATCATAAAAATATTATTAACTAATCTCGTGATTCAATAAATTATGTGGTATAATATTGTAAAAAAAATGTGTTATTTATTTTTCAATTTTCAAATGCGTCAGAAAAATATGAATCAAAATTATTTATAGAAATAATATACGTATCATATTTTTTAACATTTTTTATTAGTTTCATATACAATGAAAATTTATTTTTTTAAAAAAAAAATTTTAATAATGGCATTGCAATAAATATTTTTTTATATCTTTAATTATGGATTTTTTTCAAAGATGCATTATTTTTTATGTGACAATAAAAATAGCAATAATGAAACCTTGGAAACTCGAATTCAATGTTTTCAGACCTATAAAAAATATAGCCAAGAAAGATTTATATAAAATTTTATGTTGAAATGAGATTCAATAATATTTACCATCTAATTAGTGCTGTATTCAAGCCAATGGCAGAATTAATTATTGGACAATATTTATTACTACAATAAATATATTTTATTAAATCATTTTATAGTTATTTTTTATTGTATTTATTTTTAATGCATTATAAAAATAAAGCAGTTGTCAGTGTAATAAAATGGAAATACAGTTTTCTCTCTCAAGATTTTAAATATTAATAATTAATGATATCTAATGTATTTTTATTTAATAAAGTTTCAGGAACATCAAGTAGAGCAATATAATTTAAAAATAAAAATTTGTTATTATAATATGTGTTTGTGTAGTAATCTTACATCAATTTTAAAATATTAAATTGCTAGATTTTTAAACGTGTGAAATTTTAAATTCGTTTATTCTATAAATCTAAATTCAGATTCTCACTTTTTATATTTAAAAATAATATATATATATATATATGGTAGTTCATATAATTTTCTGTCTTCAACCCCTTGCTAGTTTTTGCTTCTATCAATGAGGCTTGGAATTCGAAGGTGGAAGTAACGCTGTTATGCATATAGTAGATATCTTTAATTCAGTTTTATTATTCAAACATAAACCCTAATTTTATAATATTCTAAGATTTTGAACCCAAGACAGTCTGCCCCAATAGTTTTCTAGATTCTGGATACTAAAATAAAGTTAAAGACTGCTAGATGTATTACTTTAATAGTCTTAGCCCAAGCCTCATTAATAAATGTTAAACACAGATATTATTCTGATGATGGGAATTTAAATACATTATTATCTGATAGTCAATGATTACTCAACATTACTACAGATATCCCTAAAATAAAAAGATGGTCTTGTGCTCACCATTACATGATCACCATTCTTTATGCTTGCATAAGCTATTTATGCAGAGGCTAAACTCTCCATACAGAAGGACCACTCATTGGAATCTAGGGTAATCAATGGATGCAAGAAGATTTGTGCATGAAATCCCTATCTAGCTAGAAACTAGTCAGGGAATATTGGATGAGTAGTCACTAGATAGAAATTTTATGCACAAACCTTCTTGCATTCATTGATTAGTCTAGCTTGCAATGGTTGACACTACTGTATGGAAAGTTGAGTCTCTGAGTAAGCTCTTGTATTATATTTTTACATTGTGTTAGCTGATCTACTAAGTGATTTATTGTTGATATTTAATCAATATTTCCTTAGTGATAATGATATCAAAATAGACAACTATTAGAAATCTGTTGCTTTCCTAAACCTATAAGCTGATGAAGATTATTGAAGACAAATTTTCAATAAGAATGAATATGAGCAGCAAATTAAAAGACATCAAATATTGTTAGCAAAGATGCAATAGAACAAAATTTAATTTTAAAAAAGGCAATTTAGAAGATGAATTATATAATTAAAATATAATCACTTTTAGATAATCCATGTTTTTGATCTTTTTTTATTACAGCAATAATGTTGAGTTTAAATTAAATAAATATAAGTAAAAAAGAAAAATAATTATTTCTAAAGTAATGAATTTATTAAGCAAAATTAATCAATGTTAATAAAGAGACAAATTTAAGTCTTTCTGATGCTATATTGCATTAGTTATCATTAGAAAAATCAGATCTTATAAGTTTTTTTTTGTGATAAAGGATCTTCCGTTCTAAAAAAATGATTTTAAAATTAAAGGCTTTTATTTTTGTTGTACCTCTTCTACAAAGGCTGAAAAGAGAAAATCCTTAAATAGTGCACATTATGGCAACTGTAGATAACAGTTTTGATTTAGTTATTCACAAATAAAATGTTTCTATACAACTGCAAATACATTATCTATTAAGTTCAACTTAAGAAAAAAGATACATAATTGATCTAAGGATAAAGTCTAGTTTTATAAATGATTACTAACAATTATTACTATATTGCTATAAAGTGGTTTATATCAATGTTGTACTGCAGAAAATTTGAAACCTGTCAATTAAACTATAGTAATTTTTTATCTATATATATTCTGAACAAATGATGAAGATATATGTAAGAGATTGTGATCTGGGCCAACAGATAAGTACTGGTTCCCATCTTTGATCACATTTTAGTGATGTGTAATGGAACTGTATTTAATATAAAAAAAAAAAGAAAATTAAGTTTGAATTTTTTCTAGAAATATTGTGCATTGCTTGACAAAGTATATGTTTCTAATGTATATATGGTATGAAAGGTTAATCAGACTTTTGCACTGACAGATGTTTGTGATAGGATTGCAAATGTGATATAACTCATTGGAAGCTTATAAACATCACATGATCACCATTTCTTATGCTTGCTTATAACTGTTGTTAAAACAGGCAAAACTCTTCATACAGTATTGTCACTTAGTGCAAGCCAGAATAATCATTGGATGCCAGAAGGCATGTGCATAAAATCCCCCATCTAGTACCTACTCATCCACTATCCCCAGACTAGTTTCTGGCTTGTGGTCTTAATCAGTGAGAAGCCTTGGATGCTTATAACTGTTTTAACAATAGTTATAAACAAGCATAAGAAATCATGATCATGTGATGTTTATTGGCTTAAAGCCAATCCTGCATAATAGGATAGTGGTGACTATGGTTATTAAAGACACCAAAGACAATAGGTACTGAACTGAGTTCAGATCTATATGACTATATAAGCTACTGAGCTTGGATTGAAAATATTATTGTGTTTTCAATTTAAGACTCATAGTTTTGTAGTTAAGTAGAAATAAAAGGTGGCTGCTGGAGAATTACATTAGATCCTAAGATCTAGGTGCAGTGCTCTCAGATCCAAGGCTCCTCACTGATAAATGCCACAAACCAAAAACTAATATGGGGATATTGGATGAGTAGGCACTAGATGAGGATTTAATGCACAAGCCTTCTGACATCCATTGATCACTCTGGCTTGCACCTAGTGGCAATACCGTATGGAGAGTTGTGCTCTGTCATTGGAAACTTCAATTACTTCATTTTCAGTTACATATAATCTGAGTTATTTACTTAGTATTTAAATAAATATTTCTAAATGCACATCTGATTAAAAGATTGTCTTCAGAATTATTTCCAAATTAAAGCTTATTGCATTGGGTTTAGAAATGAACTATAACATTATTTTCAATTTTTCTTTAAAGATATTTTGGATAACTCTCATTTACAGAAAATATTCTTAGCTTTTCACTCTAAACCTACTGTTTATGTAATAGATGTTATTTTTTCTACAATTTCTTTAAGTCTTTATGGGCATTGGTCAAATTTTAAAATTTGCTAATTTGAGCTAATACATTTTCTGATTGAATAAGAAATAATAATAAAATAATTTATTGCTGGAAGTTAAAAAGATGTTTGAGTACTAGACATGATCTGGTTGGGTCACAATCTATAGATCTGAACTCCAAATTCTTCCAATCACACCACCGCAACAAATCATACTAGGATCTCACTGAATAAAGATTAAATAGTCAGAAAATGTAATTATAGAATTGACAATGTACCAGCATTTATATCTCAAAAATAAATAAAAGTTTTTAATAATAGTAATAAACGTAAGGTTTAAGTGAATATAAATAAAAAAAAAAAACTGTTCTGCATACGATTAGCCTCAAGAATATTGTGTAAAGTAAAAATAAAAACAGATTATATTAAAAACCTTTTTTCTTTATTTCAGTTTTTTGTTATAATTTTATTTAAACGTCACAAGAGTTTTTAAAAATAATTAGAAAAATAAATAATTTGCTTCTAAAAATAATTTAAAAGATACTAAGTAGGATATAATTACAAAGGAAAATAAAAAGATAAACCGAATCATGTATACAAATAAAAAATGAAAAGTTGAAAACAATAGTATTAAACAAATAATACTATAATAAATTAATGAGGTACAAAATACCAAATACTTATGTATAGATAATATAAATAATAATAACTTATAAAGTGCAGCTGTTCACTTTAATAATAGTATTTGTGATTAAATCAAATAATATTCAATTATAAATAAAAGGTCGAACTTTCTCAAATAATTAAACGAAATATTTAAATCTATAGGTTCAGAAAATAAAAATAATTCATAAAATTATCCTTTATTATTTAGCTAACAATAATATGAACATTTTATTAAAATTATTACTTTTTTTTTCAGTTTATGTTAGATGTACTTGTAAAAATATTATCATTGCATCAGTATCTAAAATCCAACAAGTTAGTTTATTGAAAACACACCTTTTTTTAGTGTAACGCATTTTATGTAAGTGTGTAGATAGATAGATAGATAGATAGATAGATAGATAGATAGATAGATAGATAGATAGATAGATAGATAGGTAGGTAGGTAGGTAGGTAGGTAGGTAGGTAGGTAGGTAGGTAGATAGATAGATAGATAGATAGATAGATAGATAGATAGATAGATAGATAGATAGATAGGTAGGTAGGTAGGTAGGTAGGTAGGTAGGTAGATAGATAGATAGATAGATAGATAGATAGATAGATAGATAGATAGATAGATAGATAGATAGATAGATAGATAGATAGATAGATAGATAGATAGATAGATAGATAGATAGATAGATAGATAGATAGATAGATAGATAGATAGATAGATAGATAGATAGATAGATAGGTAGGTAGGTAGGTAAGTGGGTGGGTGGGTGGGTAGGTAGGTAGGTCAGTAGGTAGGTAAGTAGGTAGGTAGGTAAGTAGGTAGGTAGGTAGGTAGATAGATAGATAGATAGATAGATAGATAGATAGATAGATAGATAGATAGATAGATAGATAGATAGATAGATAGATAGATAGATAGATAGATAGATAGATAGATAGATAGATAGATAGATAGATAGATAGATAGACAGTCAGTCAGACAGATAGATAGATTTTAAGTGTTTTTCAAAATTATATATATATATTCTAAATATTTTATATTGTATTTTTATAAATATATTTTTAAAGCAAAAATATATAACTCTTAATACTTATTTGAAATAAAATTGCCGATACGATTCTTAATATTTTCTTTTTAAAATAGAAATAAAAACTTTTTAGGTTATAATCTCATAATTGTTCAATATGAAAACCTAAAATATATAAAAGAAAACATCGATTCTCACTGAATGTGAGTGATATATAATTTAAAACCTTTTGAAAAAAGTAAATTTTACATAAAAAATAGAAAATCTAAAGTAACATTTTTTTTAATAAAAGAAAAAACATTCTTTTATATATGGATATATTTATAATAGTTAAATTACTGCACTATTATAATAAAATATTATAAACCATTGTAATTATTTTTTTCCCCAAAAGCAAATAGAGCAACAAAATAGTTAAGTATGACGATGAAAGTGATTAATTACTTTCAACAATAGTACTTTGGCATGTACCATTTAATTATTCAAACCATGTTTAGTTCTAAATGTTGAACAAAGAAATGCAAAAATAGAATGAATCCACCTATTCTTAGTAGTTCTATACATCAGAACTCCTAAAAATTGGTGGATTCATTCTATTTTTGAATTTCTTATAAACATCAGAGGTACTAAGAATATTTAGATTTTTTCTATTCTTGGAATTTTTTGTTCAATATAAAACATCAGATCTATAGATGGATTCATTCTATTATTGCATTTCTTTGTTTAACATTTAGAGTTCTTTTAAATTTTAGCCTGTGGAAGAGTGATTTACTCTCTCTGTTTACATATAATTAAGCTATGTTTAATT
The DNA here is from genome assembly GCA_028023455.1 of Epiperipatus broadwayi. Lineage (NCBI taxonomy): Eukaryota > Metazoa > Onychophora > Udeonychophora > Euonychophora > Peripatidae > Epiperipatus > Epiperipatus broadwayi. The sequence continues at coordinate 114,368 of JAQFVV010007151.1, read as the reverse complement.
TAAATGTCATAGTTTAATAAATCTTCTAAATTCTTCTTATTCTCAAAACATTTATTAAACTAATTAATATGGATGATATATTACAAATATGGAGATGAGTTATGGAACTAACATTATTGAGTTAAACAGGGTTAGGTATTTAGTGTTTAAGTTCTTTGTTAACTTTATTAGAGAGTCTGATATAGCTTCCATGTCTCTTGAAAAATGAATGTTGTGGCAAGAGTTTTGTCTCTTTGTTTAATTTTCTCTATGCTTTGAATAAATAATGAGTTTTCATCTGGTTTGGGATGTTGGTATTGTGCCTTGCACCTTACAATCCAAATGGCATAGGTGATGAAAATTGACAGCCTGATTGTAGGAATATCTCTTCCACGAATACATTCTTTTATATTATTCTAAATTCTTCTTTAAAGTGAAATTCATCTAGAAATCATTTGAACTGCCTTAGATAATTTTGCTATGAAGTGAATGTGTACCCACTTGAGTTATTAACAATGAAATATTTTCAAGAAATATATATATATATATATATATATATATATATATTATTTCTTATGTATATATATATATATATATATAACATAAGAAATAATTTACATGATTGGAGCAGCTGTTTATTCTTTTGCCTCATTTATTGATAAAACAATGAAAAAAAAATGTTTTTACTTATATTTGATACATTTATAAGTTTACTTGATTAATTGGTAGACTATACAAGTAATTAGTAACATACAAATATTGATATATTTTAACAAGGATACTAGTAATTCTCTATGCTGGATCCATTTGGTTTTTATTATTTATTTAGGCAACTCACTCTCTGCTGTACTGACAATCATATTTGCTGACAAATTTATTTATATGGGCGCCAGTCAGCAATATGAGATTAATAGGACATGTGAAATAACCCATTGATCACCCAAACCATATATGATTGACATAATTTAGGATAGAACAATTTAATTGATGAATATTTATTATTTTAAAACTGACAACGTTTTAAACATAGTTCAACTATTTCATTTCAAATAAGCATGAGGCTTTCACACACAAAAAAAAATGTCAAAATTAATATTACACAAGAACTTTTATTTGATATCATTTTTAATCTTGCTAGCATAAGAGTGTGTAAACCATTGAAGCATTTTGCCAACTGCATCTGGCTGCTTGGTGTTACACAAAAGGTCTTCACCTACTTTGAGGTTACTCTAGAAATTATTGTCATTTAAGCATATTGTCACACTGCATCGGACTGCTTGACATATAATTCCCAGTCAGAAGGTCTTCACCTGTTTTGAGGTTACTCTAGAAATTGCTGTCATTAAAGCGTATTGTCCACTACATCGGACCGCTTGACATGCAATTCCCAGTTTGGAGGTCTTCACCTGCTTTGAGGCTACTAAGAATACAGAGTGAACATTTAATATATGTGCTAGCAAGCAATACTTGAAATTAAACTTTGAACATGATATCGATACTGGATATTTTTACATATATACTAAGATGAATACTAATTAATTTTGGTACGGAAACACATTTCACCTAATTTTACCCCTTGCTTCACTCTTACTACTTTCTAACAATAATTTTTTTTTTCTTTCTGTCACGAACGCATATAAACAAACGTATAATATATATACTGGTATACACATAATTTATATATATATTAACTATCTTATTACTTTTCTTTTCCTTTAAATAATTATTTTGACTAACAAATCTATTACGGAGTTTAACAAACAAATTCTATTACTGACTGAGCATTTAAGTAATCTTTAAAAACATTTAAGTATAAGAAATTAAACGAAACTGACACTTTAATTCATAAAATCATTTCAGTTATGAGTTATAAATCGCATATAACTTTTTTTCTCAAGTATATATAATGTTCTACAGCATATAATCACTCTCTACTGGGTGTAGAATTTAATTAATCGAGGCCTCAATGATTTGGGTGGCTAAAACATAAATACTGACTACAGGGTGTGGGGTTTATTAAATCGAAGCCCCACATTGGGCACCAAAAACATAACCATGTACCGGTCAAAAAGAAGCCAACACATCAACAAACCCAAACTCAAAGTCGGATTCAAACTCAGGTGGTTCAAACTGAATTCAAACCCAACTCACGAGCTCAGATCAAATCAATGGATGACATATATCGACGGTACATGACTATGCACCAAGGAACTAGCTCAACGGATGATGATGATTAATGAGACTCCTGATCTAACTCTAATAAAGTATAATAAAATAACTAACAATCTTTATAAGTCAACTCATATATATATGTTCGGGTTGCCAATACAGACAGTGAGCATTAATATTAAAATAATTTGAATAAGAAAGAAAGTTTAAAAAAAAAACCCAAATGTGTTAATAAAATGTTTAATAATAATTATAATTTTGTTCAACTTTTAGATTGTGATTATATAGATTACCTCTAGTCTTTAAACAGAATTTATATTTACAACAAGAATGGCAGTCCTTATTATATGCCAATACTATTACGCAATATTATATGATAAATATATGTCTATGCCCCCGACAAGAAAATAAAGGTAGATAAAGATATTTGGCTATGACTGAAAATATTATTCTGATTCTAAAGGAAAGAATGTGAGATTTATTTTCACATTCGCAAATCAATTCATAAAGAGCAAGATACATATTTAGGGCATAACTTTAATATTTAATAGAAAACTTATTTAATTATAAATAAACATGAATTTGTTCGACTTTAATAAAATCAATTCATCACGATTTACGAGCATGAGAGCGGGCTTTACTGGAACTGAGAAATAAACGGTACTGACGACTTATGAGCTATAAGAATAAATGTGAAAAATAATGGCTTGTCTATGATTTGAGAAAATAGCAGGGCTGCTTGTATTTGACAAGTCTTCAATGCCCTATATGAAGGATCCATAGAACACAGGGAAAACCAGGTCGGGTCGTAGCCTCGAACCTTTGGTGTTCCAAATATAAAACGAGCAAGTGGAGGAAGTGCTTTCTTCCTAGATAATTAAACTAATAGAAATATCACTGAGGACAAGCCTATGAAACAGGAGATGGCTCGCGTCAGCAACGTTCGGAAAATGATGACTTGGTAATCATCGTATTTAAATAATAATACCCAATTTATATAAAGAGTGCTCTACGTGATGACCTGATCAAGTTAAATTAAAGTCAAACGTGCTTTAATCAAAAAGTATTTAATGCAATTAGAAATTATATTAATTATGCCCTAAATCCCATGCCCTTCCTGAATATTACTAGAAAGTATAAAATTTGAATTAGAATATATATATTCATTTAATTCCTTTATCAACCTTTTTGTGAAACAATAAATTAATGTGAATAAATAACTATTATAAATTCAGTAAAGTGGCCGGGAGCATAGGTTAAAAATTGAGCTAATAATTTGTTGTTATTAGCCATTAATAAAATAGCAAAAATTGTACAAATCATTCAACTCGATAATTAATAGAACTGTATCAAAATAGTTCTAGTGGGTAAGAATTACTGTAAAAATAAATATAATATTATTTAACAAGGCAAATGCAACGAAGGAAATTATTATCGAGTTGAAGTTATTATTGGCATATAATAAAAAAAATAAACAACATTAATAAATCACACAATATATATATATATATATATAATATAATAAATGAACCGCCATCGTAAGAAAAGAGAAAGTTAAATATTAAATTTAAAGACTAGAGATTAAGATAGAGACTTACTACATAATTTAAAATAACATTAACAAAAAGACAATTTTACAGTAGATAGCTTAAAGATGTTTTAACTTAAAGTTCAGAACTGGCCAGGTTCAAAAGGAAATATATTACCATTTCTTCATGGTTGACTTCTGAGTTTCCACAAGGCAGAGTCCAGTTGGATGAAACGTATGCGCGCATTTTGAAAATTAGGTGAATAGCATTTTGATGGATTTCTCTAAGGTTTTTGGCAGCTTACGATTGGTATATATATTTTTATATTGCAGCCACATTAAAGATTTTCAGGGGACTTAAGGAACCGTATGTAGTCAGACTCTTGAAGTTAAGCCCCCCCACCATGGTAGAAACACTATTTTACTTCATAATTTAACTGGGCGACTTCTCTAATGAAATATATATAGCTTCTCTTAATGATGAATAATAGCTGCTTGGAAACTTTTCCTGGGCTCTTTATACTGTATCTGATGCCTTTAGGCTAAATCAATCTTACAAAAATTTACTAGTTGTTGTTAGATACATTCCTTTGATAAGGCTTTCAAACTCATTAACTTGAATTCATTTTCTAATTAGAAAATGAATTTTTAATATCAGAAAATGATTTTAATTAGGACCGTCCTAACATTTTAAAGACTTATCTATTTCTAATTAATAAAAACTTTAACCATTGTTTTGGAAAGAGAAAATCTGAAAGCTTATCGAAAGAATGTAGCTATTAATCACTAAAATTTTAACATATTATTTAAAAGTAAAATAAACATTCCCGACGCAATGAAACTTTCGAACAATTATATATTTTTAAACATTTATAAATATATATACGCACAATCCACGCAGTTATAATATATATAAATTCATGAATAATTCTAACATGAATTTATTAATAGAAATGATTAGTTTAAATCTCAAATGAATTAATTTTAACACACATTTATAATAGTTTTTCTTTAAGGAAACTAGCGTGGACTGAACGCATAAAGCCCCATTGCATCGGAAATTCAAAGTTAGTACAAGGGTTTGAAGTTGGCTACATGTGAAAGATCATGAAGCTAGGATCGAACTTAGATCCGACTGCTTCAATATATATATATATATATATATATATATAACATAAGAAATAATTTACATGATTGGAGCAGCTGTTTATTCTTTTGCCTCATTTATTGATATAGAGGTTTGCCTAAAACACTTTGGTTAGAAAAAATAAATATTTCAATCAATTGTGCAATGTATCTAAGGATGTTTTAATTGATTTCTTTCAATAGTTGACATGTCTGAGATCTTGGTAAATACTAATATACATATGACTTCCAATCTTTTATTTTGAATATAAATCCAATTTATGTAAATTTTAAAATTTTTTTGAGTTCCAATCAAGCTTAGAATTTTTCTTCAGGTATCTCCAAAACCATAATCAATTTAAGCTTTTACCCAATAATAATCAGTAAATGGATATCTAAGAACTTTTGTAGAAAATGAAACAAGTATGGAAATTCCCTTTAATTTTAAGATCTGGCAATTTGAGAGGCTGTAAGTAAAATGTATGTTTTTAACTACATCTTTGCAGGGCTTTCTGGAGTGAGCTTTTTTAAACAGTAAGCTATTATAATTATTTCCATAAATCCAATGTAAAAAAAATCAAAATAAGGGAATTTATTTATACAAATTGATCAATATCTTTACAAGAATTTATATACACAAGATTAGATATTTTATTCACCAAAAAATGCTCTTATTTATTTTAATAGTGTACAATGCAAATATTCAACAATATTCTTTTTTTATGTGTACAGTTTATATTTAACAAATTTAATTTATAAGTTGAAACTATGTAGAAGCAGACATTTTTACATGTTTTAAGTGAGATTTAAGAATGCAATATTTATTATATCAGCCCTTTTCTGATTGGAAATGGAAAATATATTCTTTGTAACTTATGATGTTACATAAAAAATAATAATCACTGTTTTATCATAACTGGATATTATTAAAAGTGTTTGTAGTCTTGTTGCAATTTTAGGTTATCATCAATTTTCCCCTGCATGCCACTTGATGGCTCTGTTGCTAGCCAAAAACCAATAGATATAACATTACCAGGCTGATTTACAATTTAATTTTTTACACTACTCTGATACAACACTATACATGTCAGCACATAGTGTTGGAATTTGCAGGGGGGGGGCATTGTTCTGCTGATCCGAAATAATGCTGGAACATACACTTTTGAAATTTGGTTATTCTTAAAAATATGTGGGCAGAAGCACATCTTTTGTCTCATAATTAATACTAACTAAAACTACATCAGGCCATCTGAAAAATACTTAGGACAACTTGAATTCTACACACTCTCACGTCAAACTATAGCGATCTGTGAAGTGTGTGATAGTACCATGAAGCACTAATATGAACAGAACTGTTCTATAGTCTGCATGAGCAGTATATTTCTTTGCTTTTGCATGGAAACAACATCAGGTGATGTGCAGGGGCTAATCGACAACAACCTAATTTTATAAGATTTTTGCAATTCCACTTCTAAATTGTGGCTTATTTAGATGCAGTTTGTTCATTTTTTTGGCACATGTTTTTTGATATCAATATTTTGTAAATAAATTTATATAATTTTATTTTCTCTGATAAATCATGTTCTACAAAAATATAAAATGATAATAAGAAGAAAAAATAATAGTAGCAAAACGAAGAAAAGTTATAAATGTATTTTAAAGAATATAAGTTTTATATCTACAATAAATTCATTAAATTAAATTCTATATAGATCAGTGTCTATTCTCTTAATCATATAATGGTGTTTTTCTCAAATAAAGTAAGTTAGAATCTAAATATTAGTAATATCATAGTGTATATATTGAAAAAATGTACATTTTTCCATTTATTCTTTAATATTTTTCACATAGAGTCCAACATAACATATCATTTTTTTTCTTAATTTGTGAGATTCTTTACTATATCTATAAATGCTAAAAGGATCATGTGACATTAAGCACTGAATGTGATACAGCCAAACTATGATTGGTGGCTTTTAATTTTCTAATCCATTGCTATATTACTACATTTAATAAAACAGACCATTTCATTAAGTGATAGACTTTTACATTTTATATTATTTTTATCCCATCTTCATTGTTTTTTTAATTTGTTAAAATTTATATTTTTTTAATAATTAGTTGTTTTTAAATATTGGTTTCAGTTTTCAAGTTTTATTTTTTTAATAGACGAATTGAATTTTTGAATGTAGTATTAGAATGTATTTAACTATTGTCTTAAAATATTTTGCTCATTAAATAAATGAATACCATATTTTTAAAAAAAGATTATTTAATGATAGATCTTCATTTGGTGACAGGAGGGGGGAATTTTTAATAACAAATGTTACTTTTTTCTTATATAGTTCAACTTTATCTAACATTTTTTTTTTTTATCATATGTCGAAGGCGTTGATGGGGAAGCGAACCCGGGCCAGCTGCTTGGAAGACAGCTATGCTAACCGCTATTGTTCCAACTTTTTGAAAATGATGTCTGAAGTATTTGTGAGTTTATCGCAAAAAGTTGGACATATATAAGTAATAGAATAAAATGCAATATGTACAATACATAAAAAACAAAATGTTTTCTTTCTTCAGTGCATTATGAAATACATTTTATTTTACAGACTTTTTTGCTTTTTACTCTATTAATTGTTTGAGACTTCAAAAATTTTATTAAAAAAAAAACAATAATTTTAGAAGTAAATTCCTGTTACATATCTAGAACTTGATTTGTTTTTAGAAATATATTTTGGTCAAAGTAGATAAAAGTGTTTTTATGCATTAATTATTTGATTTACTTTATGCTTGCTTTTGACTACTTATTATTATTTTATTGACTTAATTAATTTTTTAAGAACCTTTCAATGAATATATTTATGGATATTTAATTGAGACTTAAAAAACATGAAAATAATAAGTATAAATGCAATTTATCCACTACTTTGAACACTTTTTTATCAAAAACCTTTTATTGTACCTATATGCATACACAATCTTATATTTCGACTGAGAAGTATGTTAGAATACATAAAATTTCTGTAAGACGTTAAGTTTATTTTTAGTATGTAGCTATTAAGTTTTTGCTCATCATATCTATCCACATTAATTTTTGGATTAACATAGTTAATACATATTTTAAGTCTTTTAAACTTCTTTGAACAATTATTTTTTTAGAGTCTGCAGTATGTTACATTTATATTTTTATTATCAAATAAAACATATGTATTTTAAATAAACCAAATTATCAATACAGTAGAAATTTCATTTTGAGAATTAAAATTTTAAATATTTATTATTCATTGTGCATTGCTTTATTTATAGATTTATTGAATGATGGTAGATATAATTATTTTTATATTAATATTGCTTTCTTATTATTTTGATTTTGACACACATCATGTTTTTCCCCAAGTGTCATAGCATCAGCTGGGACATGAACCCACAACCCGGGCAACTGCCTGGAAGGCAATCGTGCTGACCTCTCTATCACCAATGCAAGACACACACATCATGTTTTTAGACCAGCTTTAGGTTCAAATATTAGTTTACTAAAGATTATATTATTTTGTGAAGTCAGTTAAAGTAATCTCTAGATCTATTTGGAGTGTACTAATATATTGTAATGACTTTAAAATGGCTGCAAAAAGAAAATTACATTATTTTTTATAATATTTTTATATATTTAAATATTTAATACTGTAGTTAAATACAAGTTATTTTGGTGTCTGCAAATGTTAAGATATTTTAGCAATGCTCTCTGTAAATAAATATAATGTCTGAACAGCCAAACTTCTCTTGAGTCTTATGTTACAAACAATATTATATATTGGATTTCAAACCTATTCAAGCAAATAGTGTGAAATTAAATTAACAATGATCTTAATTTGCTAGTAAACAAACTAATTTAACTTATATATACAAAGAAATACATATTTGTTTCAGATTGTTACTTATTTTACTTCATTCTCTTTATTTTAATAGATCTGAATTTCAATATATAGCATTGTTTGGAGCATAAGACTCAAGAGGTTATCCTTTTAAATTTCACTCAATGTGGTTCAGACTTTATATAAAATCACATAGGGAGTTGCAGAAATATCTTAACATTTGGAACAGTTCTTTGAATATTTTCTATTTAATTATCAACTAGAGTTATGCTTTACAATATTATCTATAATATGCATATATGGTTCTATTTTGAAATTAGCAGTATTAAATATGCATGAGATATTATTGTCATTAATTTTCAGAATTGTGTTAATATCTCCAGAGTTCAAAAATAAGTGTGATGTCTTCCTCTATATTTCTTGTTACTCTATTGTAGACTTAATTTTATTTGTTGTTTTTAATGATATATTCATTCACAGAACATCCTAATGTAATATTTCCTCAGATGCTGTGACAAATGCAGTAACTATTAATATGTATTTTTTTAACATTATTGAGATTGCTGCCAATTGGCCTTAAAAGTGATTCAGTAGTATTTCTAAAAAATATCTTAGGTATATCTACATATTAAGTTTACATTTTACATTCTATTTTTTTATTTTCAAGATGCTAAACTAACAGGTCACTGTTGATTAAAATTTATAAATGTCTTTAAAATAATACAACAGGTATATGTTTTTTCTAATATAAAAAAGTTTTTTTTTAAAAAAAAGGAATCATCCATGAATTAATTTTTTATTCTTGGCCTTTCTTTTTAATTCAAATTCAAGCAAAATTATTTACTTGTTTTAGACTTTTTAAAAAATATAGATTTTAAATGACTTAAAAAATATTGTTCCATATATGTCTATTACTTTTCAAATGTCATTTTTAAATAAATTATTGAAAACAACTCATTTTATATAAATATGATGTGAAACATTTATCAGTGGTTCCTTGCATCTAGATAAAACAACATATGTATAATGACTTCTTCATCAAACTGATGAACTTTGGGCAAGCTGGTAAATTGACTGGTAATCATCATGATAGGTATAATCCAAGAAATTATCAGTCTGTTGTGATCTCCCTTCTGCCTAGGATTGGATGGGCAAGCAAACTATCTTTTAGAACACATTTGTAGCTATGACATTTGGAAGTTGACTCATTTTCCTTCAAGTGAATTCAAACTCCACCATTATAAATTAGTAGTAGCTGCCTTCTGTCTTGACTTCAGCTATATCTGGTCTATGGCAGCTACTTGTATAGCTCTGGAAAACAACTAACCAACTTAATTTTTTTATCAACTCTTTTTATATATACTCAGTGGAGCTGACAGAACACTAGATTAAAAACTGTTTTTAATTAAAAACTGTTTTTATCTGTCTTGATTGAAAAAAGTTAATGATTTCAATCCCTTTTAATTAAAAGCTAATTTTGGAATTTTTTCACAAGTATAATCTACAAAGATTTTTAAAAATAGATAATAGAAATGTTTACAATTATTAGTTCTATTTTAACATAAAACATACTTATTTTTAATTTCAAAATCAGAACTCGATTAAAATATTTTTTAGATCTTTTATTAACTGTTTAATTTATAACAAAATTTTATTTTCAATTCAAAATTATTTACTTCTTTACTATGATTTGATTTTATTCCAGGAAAAGTTGAAAAGTATCTACAAAAATTTTGTTTGCATTTATTTTTACTTTTCATTTCAAATTTATATATATATATGTATATATGTGCACACACTATGTTATTGTGTGTCATGTAACACCTGTTACAATGTGTAATACTTTTAATGAATGTGTAGATAGAAATCTTGAAAGTGTGGAGTAATTTATTTAAATCAATGTAATTAGAAAGCACTTAACTATCCTAGGTCAAGATTCAAAGTAAACTGAGATTGATGTATCCAAAGGAGAATCCTCTTTTTGGATGCATTAGCTTCAGTTTACTTTAAAACTTAGTCTGGAACAGTAGTTCTAGATTAACCATTTTCACTTTGCTCAACAGAAAAATGTATTTTGGCCAATTTGCCATCTGATGAATTTTTCCATGAGTATTATATGTTAAAATGCACACAAAATGATATATTTTAGTATAATAAATTTTTTTCCCAAAAATTTTCTATCAAAAAGTGCAAAATTCAAAATTCCCACTCTTACAATAGATATAAGCCCCACTGTGACATGTTCAGGCATTTTGTGTTGCCAAGACTGTACAACATTTGGAGTTTTATGACATTGAAGTTCCCAATGACACAAAACATGTTTATTTGCGAATTTATTACAGTTTTAGATATTTTTTAAAAATAATTTGCACTATATTTATTAGATATCAAGAAATATAAATTATTAATAACTTATTTTGACTTGAAATACTTTATTCAAAAATATAATGTCATATTAGCAGCTAATATAAATATGGCCTCAAGCAAATTTAAAAATTCTAGCTTTGACATAAACAATCTACATTATATTTACAATAAGAAAATATTCTGAATAGGCACTAACCTGTATTCAATGTGCTTTAAAATTCACAATAATCAAGCATATTTTGCTGATAGAGGGATATTCCAAACCATAACACAAGATAGTGACTTTTATAAAGATAAGAGCACTATTGGCATAATATACTTGATTATTGCAAATTTTAAAGTGCATTAAATACAGGTTAGTGCCTGTACAGACTATTTACATAAGCTTTCTGTGTGCTCTATAATTAATTACTACTCTTCAATAAGAAAATATTGTAATTTTTCAATAAATATTCAAAAAATTTAAACTTTTAAAGCATAATTCATTAGATATAAGAGAAATAAATAAATACTTGTTCACATTTTTAAAAATAATCAGAAACAAAAAATATTTCATTGATTTTATAAACTGAAAATAATCTTTCTAGAAACAATGATGTGAAAAGTCTTTGTTTTGATTACATCCTCATTTTTTTAATATTTACAGAAACAAAATGTGAACATTTAAAATTTATTTCAGTAGTAAACAAAAATATCTATCAAATGAAGTCAATTTTTTTTTCTGATAAGTAATAATCATTTTATCATATATTTTACATTGATGTGTGAGACAAAAAAATGCCAGAAAAAACAAAATGTGATAGGGTTAAGTGCTTTCTAATTAAGTTGCTTTAAATGGATTAACCCACACATTCAAGATTTTTATAAATATATTTTTATAATATGTAAGATTAGTATATGTCACACACAATATTTTCTATAAATGTTTTCATTTAAATAACTAATAAATGTATAACTGTTATTATCTATAGAATAAGAATATTAATATAATACACAATATTAATTGTTTAATATTTGTTACATTTAAGCACTAAACTGATACAATGGCTTTCTATTCTGTATGGTATAAAATAGTGATAAAATAGCAGGCTTTAAAATTCATGATCCATAGATCATCATATCTCAGCTTGGTCATTCAGGGCATTTGAATTGAGTGCTCAAACTTACTCTGAAATTCAAACAATAAAACCATTCAATTGTTTTAAGATTTATTAAGTGTTCTGAGAAATTAAAAGTGTATATTTTATTGCAGTAAACTGTTGTTTTTAATTTTCAGTATTATTTTTGTCTTCCCCATCAATACTAGCATGTTTTGTTGTACCAAAATCGTAGTCACGATTTGTTACTACTTGTATTTTTTTCCAGATTTTTTTTGTGTTCCTTATGTATTTCTGGATTTTAAATTATTTTTTGTGTTTATTTTTATATATTTGATCTCATTGTACTTAAAACTTGACATGTATTTTTGTATTACTGAAAGAGCATTCTATTAAATCATATTTTGGGAATTTATCTTTTTTTCTCTTTATTATTTTTTTTTACTTTTTAATCTATTTTTATTATTTATATGTTTATTCTTTAGGTAATCTCTTTATTTTCATTTTTGTGTATTGGTTTTTGAATCTTAATGTCTTTTTTTTCTATGCCAATTATTTTAAGTAGCTCAGAAATTTACATCTGAAAGAAACCCTCAATATACATATAGTATATGAATATTCTTCTACAAATCTCTGAACTGTTTTTTATATAATAGACATTTTTATCTGAATTAATTTTATAAGAATATTTGTCATTTCTTTTGACTTTATATAATATTTAATTGATATGAAATGGGTGGTCAGGTGGGATATTTATAAAGTGTACTTGACAATCATATTTGTATGGAGAGTTTTGCCTGTTTTATTGTACTTGACAATGTTTAAACAATGTAAAAATCCAGATTTTTTTTAAATACATGTCCTAGTGAGATCTGTATAATATGTATTCTTTTTTTTTCTTTTCTGAATTTTATTAACAATGGGTGCATTTTTGATACAATTAAAATGAATACATTTATCCAGAATCCATTTTATTTTAGGAACATTTTTGATTAATACATTTTGTAGTTTTATTTTAGAGAAAATTAATTTTGTTCAATTCCCTATATGACATTTATGATACTATACTTGATAGTTGAAATAACATTTTTTTATATATGATAAAAATAGTTTCTTGCTACATTTTATATATTTTTTCTTTTTACTTTAAATCTGATATCTTTTCACTTTCAGCACAATAAATTCTAGTTTAGAATAATATTTTGTTTTTATCCTTGTTATATTTTATTATTTTTAAAGATGATTTATTCACTGTCTTTTTCTATATAAATAAATAATTTAGAGATATCTTCGTGTATGTGATCAAGGGTATCAGCAGTATGACATAGCATGGATAGTTGAGGGTCATGTGAAAGTCTGAGTTCAAACCCTCTATATATTATATGTTGGAGTGCAGGTACGGAAAAGTCTATACTGTAGAAAAATTGATATATTAATACAAATTTGTGTTTTTCCGATTAATACTATTGATTTACCATCTTTTGATTTTTGCTTTTTAATCTAATGTTTATGGATATTTGTTCCTGTTATTTCTTAGAATTTTAACTCTATTATATTATCAGTGTTATTGTTGTATTATAGGCTATTTGTAATTTCAGTTACTTACTATATTTGTAGACGTTTTAGTAATAGATAATTGCTATATAATAGGAAACATCTGCACATTTATTTGTAAAATTGATTATTAGTTTTGCTTACATAAGAGTGATTCTTAATATTTATTTATTATAATTATGTTTTGTTGCTTATTTGGTATTTAACATATAATCACTTTTATTTTCAGTTATTGATTCCTAATATGCTATTTCTAGATAGGTGCAGGAGAAAATGGTCAAAAATAATCAAAACTTTCTGTAGAAAATATATATAATTTTTCATAACAAACAGCAAAATTTTATTTGTAAATGTTTAGTTTATATAAATGAAATTATATAGAATATAAAAAGATTAAATACTTATATAATTACTGGGGGAAAAAATGTTTGCTGTATAAAAAAATTTATTGCAAAAAAAAAAAAAAACACTTAAAATTCTAATTTCACAGATGTTTCAAAATCAGATTTTCAAGAATTTAATGTAAGATTATCAGTAGAAAAATATACTTCATAAATTATTTACATATTTTAATTGCTCCTTTATAACTAGTTGTAAAGTTATATCTTAAGTCTAAATTAAAACCTTTTATAATATTAAAAAAAATTTGCCAGAAAAAAAGTATAAAATTATAAAGTGTTTTTATTATAAATCCTTTAAATACGATTTTATGTCTCAATTATATATTTCTATATATTTATGATTAAAAATATTTTTCTTACAAATCAATAAAATAAATTATTAACTCTTATATATATGCAAAAACCAAAAGCTAAAGACAGGTAGTAGTAATTTAATCAATAATCACTATGTAGAATGATGCAAATTGTAATTCATGTCAAGCGTTGGTGGCCTAGCGGTTAGCATAGCTGCCTTCCAAGCAGTTGGCCTGGGTTCACTTCCTGGTCAATGCTTTGACATATTAAAAAAAATGGAATCCATAGTTAAACTTGTTGCAAAGATTATAGTTCTTATAGGTAAAAGCTAAAGATTTATTTTGGAATAACATAAATTAGATGGTTATTTATTGTAGAGTAATAAAAATCTATGATGATTAAAATTCAAGATCTAATATAGTTTAAATGATTATAGAGGCCATTTTTACCTAAACATGCCAATGTTTAATTATATGCATATATAGTATATTTATTTTGATGAATTGAAATGGCATGAGGTTTAATAAAAAAAATTATATAATAAAGTAAAATAATGTAATTAGAAAACATTAATGATAATTTATTTAAGCTGCATATTTTAATGCATTATAAAAAGTCAATCACTTTTTTGCCAAAACAATCATCAATATTTTCAATCATTATCAATCCATTGCAGGATGAAGATTTCTCCAAATTTAATTCAGTTCTTCCTATTTCTAGCCATTCTTCTTCAATAATACACCAATAAACTTTCTTAGTTCATCCATCCATCTTACATATGGTCTCTTTCTAGGTCTTGCACAATTTTTTTTGAAATCCAGTTTAAGATTTCAGCTATCCATCTATTATCATCTTTTCTAACAATATTGTCCAGTTCAGCTCCAATTTAGTCTCTTAATTGTTTTTGATGATGTCAATAATACCAGTGTGTTGTCTCACCCATGTAACTCCTAACATATATATCTTCCTACTTTATACTATCCAAGTCTCAGATCTATAATGATAAAACACATTAAAAATTTTCTTGTCAAACACATAGGGGTGTTTTATTTTAATATTAAATTATTTCTACCCAATTAAGTTTTAATTCTATGATTAATTTCATCCATTATGTTTTCATCTGAATTAATAACTTGACCAAGATAATTGTAGTTGTTGACTTCTAATTCATCATTCGCAATCTTTATTTACTTCTCATGAGAAAATCCACTGAACATTACTTTAGTCCTTTAAGCATTGAGTATCTTTGGTAAATTGACAGTCAAAACAAGAATTATTTTGTTGCATTTAAAAAAGTAATTATAAACAGAAATATGGAAGCCAAAGCAAATTTGAATAAAAGTACCCTATATCCAAATAATAGGTTTGTTTGTGGTATAATTGTGTAGCATGACAATCTAAAGAAGTCCATTGGTTTATTAATATAAATATATTTCTGAAATATTTTTTTTGGTAGGCATCAGTTTAGAAATCAGATCAATCTCCATCACCATGGATACATTTTGAAACAACAGTTCATTTTTTCAAGTGAGAAAGCCATACATGGCATATATTATAATTTACATGTCTCAATATATTTTGAAAGTATAATTTATAATTTGTCAGTTTGTGCAGATTGCAAAATTACATCCAAAGATCTTAAAATAACTATAGATTACTAATCAATAATTTTATTATTTAATAAGATAAAAAAAAAACATATATTAGTGTTCATATTCTAATATCATCTGGTGGTGCAAAAGATCACTTACGATGGGATAAATAATTTAGAAATTTCCAATGCATTCTAATGAAATAATGGCTTTAAAAATAAGTCAATTATTTATTGTTCAAGATAATAACGACATGAAGACAGTTTGCAAACTTTTATGAAGAATTATCAAAAAAAAACTCCACTTAGATTTAAATAAAAAATGAGAAATATAATCAACAATAAAAAGATTACTCCTATATATAATAGCTATATTTTCCAAATCCGTTGTCTTTAGATTTTGGAAGATTTGATTTAGTTGTTTTTCGGGTTGATAAACAATGAAAATGTTAAGCTGTCCTTATATTCAAATGAGACATTATATATTTTCAGTTTCATCTAAGAAAAAATATTAAAATATAGTTGCCCAGAAGTGATAGTAATTAGTTGTGGAATTTTTATATATAAATTACCGTCTAATTCTCTCTCTCTCTCTCTCTCTCTCTCTCTCATATATATATATATATATATATATATATATATATATATATATATATATATATATATATATATATATATATATATATATATATTGTTCATATGCTTAATGTACTTTTTTTTTTACTTTCAGGGAATTCCTACGACAAGTTTTAGATTCTAATTAAATGTTTGGTTTTTTTTTTAATGAATAGTGGGCGATATCTACTGATTTGGACATGTTTAAATGATGATGATTAGCATTTATCTATAAAACATTTTACATTAAACTTCGAATGCAAAAATGACTGAAGCAATTTAAAGTTTATGGAAACTTTTCTACTTTCAATATTAAATGTGGAGACTAAATTTCAAACAGAATTCAAAACTATTCAAATAGAGTGAATGTTTTTGATATTTTTTAAATTACTATATTATATATTAATAAGTTGTTGTGTTTTTGATATTTGCCTGATAAACTTTATAATAGATGAATTATCCACAACTTCAGACTTTCCCCACATAATAAAATTTCTTGACTAATATGCTTTTACAGTTTTATTTTTTATTCTCATTCTTCTTAGTATTATTATTATCATCGTCATCATCATCATTATTATTGTTGATGCTGCTGTTATTAAATATCCACAGCTAAAACAAAATTTGGCAGAAAAATGTGTTTGAAAGTCCCCACAAATTATTTTGTCTTATGACGACATTCTCTAAAACAAAAGTAGTTAGATAAAAAAAAATCAAAAATGGCTTTATTGTTAAATAGTTTATAAAATGTTTGAGTATCAGAAGATCCAGACCTGGAACAATCCAATGATGTCACACCCCAAGGTCTGACACTCTACATTTATATCAAACCAATTTATCAATAAAAAATACTTGTTAATTAATCTTTTCTGGGTTCATAGCTAATAAGTGAAGACTTAACAAACATAATACATAATATAACATCTTATGTTTTATTCATTATATTTTATCTTATATTGCAATGTGTTTGAGCTTGGTCAAAAAATATTTATATTTTTTATTTATTTCCATTTTGCCTTACAGACGTTTCTTTTTTGTTTATGCTTTTAATGATTTATTATTTTGTGTGTACTAAGCATAAATACTATAGATTAATCATGATAAAATTTATCAAAAATATTATTTCAAACTATCTAAAGAAAACTACCATGAACTATATGTCTATATTAAGATGAAAATATTTGTTCAACAAAATAAAAAGTGACATGAAGCTATCAGTAAGCCTTTATGAATCCAACAATATTTTTATTACCACTACATGCTTTAGCCAATAAAACCATGACTGAATATAGATATCTCTGAATTATGATTTAAAAATTAAATTCATTACACTTTTTACATGCAGAACTGAAGCTTTAAAAACAAAAGTCTGACCAATCATAGATTGTGAACAGTTATTTTTTTATCATTTTAGTAATGATTATATCATTTATGTGATACCAAACTCAAATTTGTTATTTCTATACTACATAAGACATGATCTATCTCTTTAGTCCTGAACCTTTTAAAATATGCCAGAATTTTTTTCACATAAATTACTGATATTATCATCAGTTATATTTTTCAAATTATGAACAATTAAAATATCAATATTCCACATAAAATATAGTTTGTTTTGATGAATATTTTCCTGCATTTAGCTGGTCACTAAAGACCATTTGTAGTAATATTTTTCATTGAATATTTTGTTAATTTTTTAATATTTTGAATGAATTAAAATTTACTGGAGAAGTTAATAAGTTCTATGTCTTAATGGAGATTAGCATTATTATTTTATATGAAATGTAATGATTAAAATTAACTAATGCAAAACCCTTTTTACATTCAGGATTTTGATAAACTTTTTATTAGAATTATATAGTTACTTCTTTTTTCAAATTGAAAAAATAACCCCATTTTTAATTTATTAGATTGAAATTTACCACTATATAGAAAGACAGACAGACAGACAGATAGACAGACAGACAGACAGACAGACAGACAGACAGATAGATAGATAGATAGATAGATAGATAGATAGATAGATAGATAGATAAAAAGGAAAGAAAGATAGATAGATAGATAGATAGATAGATAGGTGGGTGGGGGGGGGGGGGGGGGGGGGGGGGGGGGGGGGGGGGGGGGGGGGGGGGGGGGTGGGTGGGTGGGTGGGTGGATGGATGGATGGATGGATGGATGGATAGATAGATAGATAGATAGATAGATAGATAGATAGATAGATAGATAGATAGATAGATAGATAGATAGATAGATAGATAGATAGATAGATAGATAGATAGATAGATAGATAGATAGATAGATAGATAGATAGATAGATAGATAGATAGATAGATAGATAGATAGATAGATAGATAGATAGATAGATAGATAGATAGATAGATAGATAGATAGATAGATAGATAGATAGATAGATAGATAGATAGATAGATAGATAGATAGATAGATAGATAGATAGATAGATAGATAGATAGATAGATAGATAGATGTGTGGAATATCAATATATGCTATAGCAAACATATAAAATATATAGATCTCAATGTCACTTAACATTTAAAATATGAAGTAATTATTACATTTCAGGTGTTTTTACTTACTAAATTATAATTCGTCTCATCTGCATATAAGCATAAAATACTGCACTATTTTATATTATCCTTCCAGTAATGCTTCATGAAAGTGGTTAGTTCTGTCATTATTGGTGAATTTGAGGAAATTCAGTGACTTTGTCATAAATTTTGAAACATTTGTGTTATAACAATGATGCTGCTATCACATGACATTTTCTTCATTACTTTGCAGTTACCAATAATATTAGTTTACTGGTTTATATTTTTTGCATAGAAATCATACTTATAATTGTTAGTTTAAAAATAATCTGAGGATATCAGTTTTAAACCTCATATAAATATTTCATAAATATCAATCTCAAAGCAAGGCAACAATTCCCTGATTGGTTGTATCATAAAACAAAATCTGACATAGTTACAATAAAGCAAAAGCTGTTTTTATTGGCTAACAAGATTTGATTTTGTAAATGCTGGTGAAAAATATTTTTACAATGTTCTAATAATAATAAGTTAAATTTTGAATTTTAAGACTTATTTTTATTATTTTACAATCTCTCAATTAAAATTATTTTCCATCATAAACATAGAATTCAAATAAGAAATATTTCATTAATTAAAAGAATGCTTCTGCAATTTGCACATTGTTTACTATTTTAAAAGTTAAATAATAACATGATTTATTAATTTATATAAATATATACAATGTCAAAAAAAACTTTTAACAATTTCAACTGCTGCTTATTTCAGCAATGTAATTCTTTGTTATTGCATATATATTTATGCATATGAGTATCAGTTTGTGTAAAGATTACATATTTTTCCCATGAGTATAACAACTTATAGTTACAGTAATATCACTTATATTGGATTATCTCTGCCATTATCTGGCTAATGTAGCTAGTTTAGTAGCTTTTTTGCATTAATAAAAGATCGATTGCAAATAATTAGAAATATGGATTACTTGGCAAATGTTTTACCAATTCCAACGTTTAAAGAATCAGAAAATGAAAGGAAAATATTTAAATTGTTTTGTTTTGAAAACGATGTTTAATATACTTTTTATTTAAGGATGGAAACATTGCTGTTTTGTGACATTGAATATTGTAATTGGATACTAATTTTGTACCACAGATATTTATATTTAAGGTAATATCATACATGTAAAAAGCTAATATTGCTAGTGATCATTTTTTCACTGCATTAATATGTTAATCTCTTTTAGTACTTGTTCCTTGATTGTTTTACAAATTTTTAAGAGAAATCAAAACTCTTGATTTTAGGTTAATGTCATCATTTGTTTGCTGCTGATGCATTTTAAAATGCGCTTATATTGACAATTCTTTTTCTGTAAGAAAGAAAAGATCTAGCTGAAAATGTAGGATATATGTATGTTAATACATATAATGAAATGTTTTAAATAAATCATATAAATATGGTTCTAAAATATAAATATTATAATGATTATTGTTAAGAAGATAGAAAATTATCATTGATGATAATTAGGTGTTATTGCTTAATCATATTTCTTTATTAACTTACTTTTTGGACAACAATTTTAAAATTTGTATCATTGTTTTCATTTGATATTAAAACAACTACAGTTAAATTTATTTTTAGATAGAATTTATAAAATAAATAGATAGCCTTTGCAAAAAAAGTATTTTTATTTATTTATTTAAGTGAGATGATGAGAAATTCACTGTCACTTTGTATTCAAGTTTTTCTAAATAGAGGACAATAAGCTATCTTTCTATTTATCATTCTAATGTTTGCATAAAAAATGAATTATGATATATTTAAGTCCAAAAGATAATTTATAGACTCAATATAAACCATGGTCTGTTCACTCATAAGATTATGACATCTTTTTCATCAGTTGTATAAGATGCATTACTTTTTTATATATTTTTGTGATTGAAAACTTGTCATGCATCTTATCAATATGGATTAACGTGATTAATTTGGGGGATTTACCCAACTTTAGTTATATTTCTTTGAGTTCAATTTTTATTCTTGTAATCATTAAAATTTAAGTAGTATAACTATGAATTATAACTTATGTCATAGAAGAAAATATGTTGATGTTCTGATAAACTATTTATTTTATAATCTGGACTTTTAGATTCTTTATGAAAAGATTCATAAAATTACCAAACATTAGTTCAACAATCTTTTTGCTAAAAATATGCATGTAATACTAGCCATTAAATCTTTAAAATTATAAAAATATTATAAAACTATATTTAATTCTTTTTTATCCTAGTATCTGTCAACAGTATCCTGATATAAAACTTTATAAAATGTCATTCGAAGCTATATTTAATAAAGAAATCAGAACATGCTTAATTATTAACACATTTTTAAAAATTACATTGTAGTTTCAGCAGATTATGACTACTTACATTATCATCAGCATCTTTTATAATATCAGAGGTTACTAAACTATCCATATTCCCCAATAATGGCTTATAAGAACTTTTAATACTGTGACAATAAAAAACAAATCCAAAAAATCCAAATACTTTCCTCATACATATAATAAACAGTTAATTAGCAGTCTGAATTTAAATATATTCATGCTATATTAAAATTTCAAATTACCATTGCAGTTTTTTTATAATGTTCATGTGTTACAATGATAAAAAAAATGATTAATTTCTACATAATACATGTTTCAGGCAGAAACTTCTTTTATCAAGTACATTGTTAGCCGAGAGGTCATCGCAGCCACCTTGCAAGCAAGTAATTGGTTGCACACAGGTGGCGTTCACATCTTGGCCGATGCTATGACATATGAAAAAAAAGTACCCAAGTAATTAATGATTACACAAACATAACATCACTGTTTTTTTTTAAATATCACTAATAAGATTTATTTGATGTTAAAACTTTGGACTTACTAAATAAATTAGTAAATATGTACAACACCCTTTAATTGTTACATATTTATATACTTATTTGTGCAAAGTTTCTTGTTAAAAACGAGTATTGTGATGCCACTATCTTGTTCGCTAAGGCTTTACTATAGGCTTTATTAAATAATATTGCTAATTTACATATTCAAATTTAAGCAGTAAATATATTACACTAGTATTTAAAGTAGAATAATGTCCATAAAATAATAAAATTGTCAATACCTTCAAAGGCACTTGATAGGGACAAATGAAGCTGAAAACATCGTGGGATAAACAGTTAATTTTTGCATAACCCTAGTAAAACGCTAAATAAGTAAAAAAATATTGTATGTAATGTATTGAATTTTTATATCACTCATTTGTTTGATCTTTCTTTTAAAAAACTGAATGTTATGTAACCCTACCATATGTATTAATAAGCCATTGTAAATAAACTTAATTATACATGCAGACTTTATCGACAAAAAAATTATATTAGCAGTATTTAAATAAATAGAAAATGTTAAAACTTTTTTTTTTCGATATATGTGTTTATTCTTTAATAATACGATTATTTTTTTATTTGGAATGTTCTTTAATAAATAATAGGATTTTGCTTAATTAATTTACCGTAGATTTAATTTTAAACGTGCCATAATTTTAAATGTATAAAATATTAATTAATCTATAATAATGCTATTTACATTAATTAAAGCCTAATAGTTTATCGTAATACTTTATTGCTTATAACCTTAACTGACTTACAAGATATATATAAACACCATTTGTTTAGCGAAAAAAAGTCATCTTCAAATGACAATATTAGCTTCCTATTTATTTAAAGACATTTATGAAGATTAAACTTGACATAAGTTACTTGTCAGATAATTTTCTCCTACTCATATGCCATTTTAAAAAAGTTTGTTTAATTACAGAAACTATAATTGATTTTAAAGTAACAAGTTAAAGACATAAATAACTTGTTATAAATATCTGCAGTAATAGTAAAAGAAAAAATATTAAAACATTATTTTCTGATAAAAATATTAAATAATTTAATAAAATTATTACAAATACATATTTGAATCATATAACTTATATTTTTATTTTTTATTGTATTTAGAGGATTAGCAATTATCACAACTGGATTAAAATATACCTCCTTTTACCTTTGTTTTATCATTGCCTTACCCCCATAATATCATTTGAGATTATGGAGAGGTGGTAGAACCAAATTAAAATCATTAACAGTATAATTTCTTGCCAGTTTCCATGACTTTAAATTATTTTAAAAGATCATTATTTCTCAGTTTTAAACTTTTTTTTTTTCAAATCTGCTTCATAACATAATTTTTATAAACTGTCAAAATGATAGGGAAATTGCATATTATCATAATTTCTCTTGTTTATGTTTAACTTCAAGACCTACTTTCCTCACTAACCAATTTATATTTAGTGGCTCTGGTATTTAAACTTCTGTTTAAAAAAATTAAAAAGTTACAAATATAATTAGTCTTTTTTTTTTTCAATCACTGATCTCATGTGAAGTTAAGAAATTTAAAAGTACATCCAGTAAAATAGTTTCATTCAATTTAAATAACTAAATACTAACATTTTACTTAGTTCAAAATTTATTCTGGAACTTATAATTTTACCTCAGGCCAGTCTTATTTTACAGTAAACCACGTACATTTAATAAACTTCTCTTAATTGAAGTCATAAAAAGTTTTCAAATATATTACGATGTTGAACTGGATATTTTGTGGGAACAATATTGCCATTTTTGTTTTTTAATTTCACACAGAAAATTATCATGCAGCAATTTAAATAATGAACTGCTTAAGTGCAGCTTTCACTAGAATTGTTGACTTTTGTTAATATATTGCTTTTTAAATTGAAAAATATATGATTAATAAATATTTTGGACAAATTATGTTTGTCTGATTTACTCATAAAACTAATCCAGTCATATGCTTTAAAAAATAGTTCAGGCAAAATCATACAAACATTACATGACCACAACGTGCATAATGTTTTTTTCAAAAAACCTTTTATTTTACTCCAAATCTGCTACCTATTTTAAGACTGAGTAATCAAAAAAATGCTATATATATATATATATATATTACTTATTAAACCTCACATTTAGCAGTGGCAGGTCCTGAATGGAATAAATAGCATTTCAAATAAAATAATTGTTCTTATTCTTAAAAAATTGATCATACAACTTCAGCTGTGTTTATTGTATTCATGACATTAAGTAGTTACTTATTATATTGCAAAAACAATTTTAGAGTAAAATTTATGCAAATGTACATTTGTTTAATAAGTTTGGTTATATAATTTTGTAATGAATTAATAAATGTTTAAATATTTAATCAGAAAAGGTTTATATTAGTTTAAATCACTTCATTTTAGCTAAGCACTTTCGAAACAGTGAGTATCATAATCACAGCCTTATAAATTAATTTAGCTAAAATTTGTTATTATCTCCATTTGTTTATTGTTTGTCAGATTTTCATACGATAATATCAAATTTTAGCTAAATTAATTCATAAAGCTATGTTTATAATACTTGAAATATCAAAAGTGCTTAATTAGAATAAAGAGATTTAAACCAATGTAAGACTTTTCTGTTTAAATGTTTGAACATTTATTAATTTATTACAATTAATACAGAAAAAGAGATAAAAGTAATATTTATAGAATTATATAATTTTGTTAAACTTTATCAAGGTGTGTATTATTCTGCTCACTAAATACCCTCGACATTTATCTTCTTTACTGTAACAATATTTTCTAATTCCAAAATTGTGTATTTTTAATGCTTTCATTGAAGTATTTTATAAAAATATATACATTCAAAGATCAGCCTTTCAAGCTAATTGTGCATGTGTCTTCTGCGAGTGTTAAATAATAAATGAATACACTCCACAATACAAGATATAGTATTTATGCAGGAATAAAAGGAATCCTCTTATTCCTACAACTCAAATTCTTTTATATGAGCAAATCTGAAGTACTGTTGAATGAAGCATGAGAGTAGAATTCTCACTTTAAATTACTATCTACGATGTTGTGATGAATGACGTCGATGAAATTGTCTAGAATTTACTAAATGTCACTCTAAGTAAAACTTAATTATCAGTAAATAAGCATTTATTTATACCATTATGAAAATACATATTATTAGGCAATAATT
This sequence comes from Epiperipatus broadwayi, assembly GCA_028023455.1. NCBI lineage: Eukaryota > Metazoa > Onychophora > Udeonychophora > Euonychophora > Peripatidae > Epiperipatus > Epiperipatus broadwayi. The sequence goes on along the minus strand of JAQFVV010007151.1, from coordinate 89,115 downwards.
TTGGTCCAAACTTTTAATAATAAAATAAGTGAATAAAAATTTGAATTAATATTATAAGCAATTTTCATATATGTGTTGTAATTATTGGTTAATGACTTATTTACAAATAAGTATTTTTAAAATTTTGTTTGCTTATTTAGAAATTAATATGTTAATTTTTACTTTTAATATATATATATATAATTATAGAAACTTCCATATAAGTATAAGTACTAGATTTTCGTTATGAATAATTATATTTTAAAAAATATCACAATATTTACTTCTCTTTACATGGAATAAATACATTTTATTTATTTTAGGTACATTCTAAAACACATACATATTTCTATGAGATAATGTTAGTCATAAGTTAACAAACATATTTTTAATAGCATTTTAAAAAATTACACTAGCATTTAATGAATTCAATATAGTGAAATAGTAATAACACAAAAACAGGGTGTGGGTGTTTCTTTTGGTTTACTTTTTTAAATTTTTAAACTTTGTGTTTTAAAATAAATTTTGCTTCGTCTATTAAAATAAATAGTGTAATAGTAATGTTACTTAGTGAGAGAAACAAAAAGGGAATATATTATTTGAAAATATATTTTATATTCTTGTAAAGTATTGTAATTTACTTGAAAAAAAATATTTATTTTATTTAGAATTTTAAAACAATTATTATGAATAGTTTTTTTTAGAAAGATTTCTTGAATATGCCAAGAACATGTAAAACATTTTTGAATAGCAAATATGATTTCGGCAGACATTTGGGAGTTACTTATGGTTATTTTTTATCTTATTTCCTAAGTAATGCTACAAAATAGAAAGTTATAAAAGGTGCCTTTGATTTCTTGGAAATGATTTATTTTTTCATATTTTATCTCTCCATCATATTCAACATTGAAAACAAATAACCATCGAGAGATAAAACTAACATTTGTTTAAAGTCATCTCACAATTTCAAAGAGCTATCTGGTTATCATACCACCTAGACGAAACAGTTTTTTAAAGAAAGTAAACAGGCTTCAAATAATTTCTACATCACCTATTTGTTTTTAAAAATTTCAGACTCTAAAATAACAAACTCATAAATTACTATTAAAATTATTAAAAGGAAAACTTTAGTAATTTATCAACATTTTTTAATTTTAAAAAGTTCTATTGAATAATTATAATGAGCATAACAATAATAATATTTCAACCATCTTAAATAATTTTTCATTAATAGATTAATTCGAAAAGATGTGTAAATGTATTGTCATTTGATAAATTGTACAATTTAAAGTCAACATCTCTGGAGACCAACACAAGTTAAAAAAAGACTACTTTATCGTTTATTGTTATTTTTTTAAAAAATTATTTATTATTTAACTTTGAGAAGAAAAATATCTTTAAATATTCCGTTTTAAAAAAAGATTTTTTTTTCGCTTTCTCTCTTCAAGATGTTCTAACAAATTAAATGCAAGTAAACACAAGGTTATTACTTATTATTATTGACACATTTATGTTTTCCATAGGCACACTTACATTTCGTGTGTATTTTATACATATGCATGAATGATACTTATTTAATTTGATTGTTTTGAATTTTACATTTTAGATAGTAATGTTGTTTATTAATTTTAAAATATTATAGCATATTTAATGGTTTATTGGATTTATTTCATTTATAAGCTTATAAATAACATAAGGTTGTTACATTTGTGGCATTTTATAAACTGGTATAGTGTCATTAAAGACTGTTCCTTTATTGTATTTACAGAGAAGTGTATAAATATACATTTAGCATTTAATCCACTAATAAATAATGGATTATAGCAAAGGATTGCTACCATTGTCTGAGGTTTTTTTAAAATTTCTTTCTTGGAAAGAAAATCATTAACAGTAAATTTGTAATTTAATTTTACCTATTAATTTATTTACAGATTGAAATATTTGAGTAGTTATAATGATTATATATATATTGTAACTGTCAAAATTCATCTATCTTTCTAACACGCTGCAAAATTTAACCCCAGACATGGAACTCAACACTAGGAAGCACTGCCTCCCAGAAATCCCAAGTTTGAATCCAAAGTCTAAGCTCCACAAAGTCATCTACATGATAATGCATCTGATGCTACTAATAGTATCATTTCTTGCCAGTGCCGGTGGTCAGGGAGAAACAAGAGACTAAAATTAAAATAGCCCTAGGTTTGTCTAACAATTACTTATAGATGTCCCAAAGATAATCCTAAGATGTGTATGTAACTTAGATTGCACCCTAGAGAAATAAACAAAAGTAACTATTTAATTAATTCACTATTTATTGAAACATATAAAGTTATAAAGTAAGCCCTCCAGATTTTATAGCAATATATATATATATATATATATATATATATATATATATATATATATATATATTAATATTAGTACTTCTTACTTGAGTTATTTTATTATTATAATGTGTCTATTATATTAAAAGGTAAGCATGTGTGAGCTACACTAAATATTAAAGCGATTTAAATGATTAATTAAATGTGAACAGGGAATATTAAATTAATAAAAGTGAGGCTCACATGAATATTGATTCTAATTCTAAAATAAAGCTATACTGCACATTACTGGGATTCAGCTAATCAAATGTAATAATAAGTTCTTATGGAAATACAATGTTGTAATCATGGCTTTACCAGAAAACAAGTAAATAAAACTAAATTTGAAGTTTGGATAGGCATTTTGACATTTATCTGTGACATCTCTAGTCCTTATACAGCTCAAACCTGGCCCACACCCATGGCTATGGGTATGAATATGAATAAATCCCCCAGTGAGCCATTTGTGTCACACTCTAATGGGAATCATGGAGTAAAACAAGGACACAAACTCAGCCATCGAAGAACTTGGAGAAAAAATAAAGTGAATTTAATACTCCAGCATGTTCACCAGATTCATAAATTGAGACAAAATGGCACTTCACACTTAAATAGCTTTTCTATAACTTTTATTAATAACTTAATGTATTCCACTGTGCTATATTTACTTTTAAAACCAGCTTAATATTTTAGAATCCAATGTTTTTTGTAAACAATTTAAATTGACTTTACAAATCTCTATATAGAAAAAATTAATAAAAGACTGCTTATTTCTTAATAAAAAATGTTTTTATAAACAATTTAAATTGATCTTGCAAATTTCTATATAGAAAAAAATTAACAAAAGACTGCTTATTTCATGATAAACATTATTCAACTTAAATTAAATATTTAATAGTAGGAAAATAATTTTTCTATTTAAATGTTGATTTGTTTTCAAAATATTTATTGTTCTTGATATTTATTATTAAATTTTAATGTAATAAAATTTTAGGTTAGCTGGTTATTAATTTTCATTATAAAATATTGTAACTTAATTTATGCAGTGTTAGATAATATATTTACAGATTTATAATAAATTTTAATCTCATTAATATATTTATAAAATAGCTTTATTTTAATATTCATAATTAGCTGAAAATTTATTTAAATATATAATTTATTCATATAATCTTTGCAATAGTTTTGGATTTGTTTTATTTTTGCTTAATTTTATCAAAATAAAAAAGTTTAACTAAGATGTATTTTTTTATATTTTTATAATTTATCTATTGAGGTTTTTTGTTGTTTAGATTATTAGCAAACTTAATATAATAGTGCCGACTATAGATTAATAACATAGATTAATCATGGAAAAAAGAAATAACAGAGAGAAATATTTTTTAAAAAAATACTGTAGCAATAACACTATTCACATTTAGAGAATAGTTTTAATTTCTTCAGATTAAAGTTTTACTCCCAAAACAATTCACAAAACTTATTATCTCAATAATGATAAATAATTCAAAATAATTTCATATTTAAACCTCCAATCAATGCAACATGGTACAAAAACAATCAAAATTCTCATATTATATACATTTCACTAAGTTAAAGTACTGTATCTTAGTTCTATTAAAATAATGAAATATGTCTTGCATAGAAACCCCATCAGAATCATTGCTTTATTCATTTTACTTTGAAAACACGAAAAATACATTTATGAATTAACACTTTTTGTCTTGTGAAAGTGAAATAAATATTATTTTCCATACATTATTACTATATGTGGCATTTACATACTATCCAGAATAATTTGTGAGACTAGATTAAAAGCATTGATTATTTTTAATAAAATTAACAAATAATAAATTATATTTCATCATATCAATATTTTTTTTAAAACTAATGGGACAAATATACATAGAATTATAAAAACATAGCAGCAACCATATTTAGAATTATTTAACACAACTAGAAGTAGATAGTTCCATCTTAATTGCTTATTTATAATTATGGTGTAAGGACAATATATTCAACTATGGAGACATGAGAATTTAAATTGATATTATATTAAATTTTCACATGTTTATAAATGCTTAAATACACATTTCTTTATCTAATCATAAAACATAGAAAAAATGAAATTATCTTTCTCACTTATCATTATTAAATTATAAATAAATGGCGTGAAATCACACTGGATTGTGAAAATGGTTGTGTTTATAATTTGTGTGTGTGTGTGTAATTAAAAAAAGCAAACCATTTTTCTATAAGTCATAAGTAAACATTGTATTTTTGTCAATGATCATGAATAGATTGGACCCACTTATTTTTAACCTGTTAATGTGTATAAGCTTACCTTTACCAACACTGATGTGAATTCTAAATGAAATTAATATACCAACTAAATAAAAATTGGCTTTAATAATTATTAAACTAATAATCAATTATAACAGTAAATAGATTGAATTAAATATTTAATAAACTTTTTTAACAATCAAAAAGAGTCAATAATTGTAAACATAAAATAAGTATAACTTAGATTGCCATTTGATGATAAAAATTTATTTAGGCTTCATAACTGCAGATCACTTTCAAGTAATTAAATATTGCACAAGTTAGATCTATATAATATTAAATTTGACATTGTTGAACATTAAAAATAAAGAGAATTAAGCATTGGTATCTGAGAGGTCAGCGCAGCAGCCTTGCAAGTAGTTGCTTGCAGACAGTTGTTGCAGATTCACTTCCCAGCCGATGCTTTGATGTATGAAAAAAAAAAAGAGAGAATCAATTTAAAAAGTGGAAATGTACTTTACTACAGAGGCAAAAATATTGGAAATATGAGTGGAGTGTTATTTACTAGAAATAAAAAACATTTTGATTGATGATATACACATAGAGTATGAAGATTAGTTATTCAACTTAATAGGATATCAAATGCAGATAATTCAAGTTTATGGTTCATGCTTTAACAAGTTTTCATTGAGATGAAGAAGTAGAAGAATTTATATGGATATATAAAATTATTTTTATCTCACAAAATGTCTCTTTAAAATTTACATGAGAGATTTTAATGCTAGAATTGTTAACTATTGAAATATAAAAGTGTTGTGGTAAATTTGATTATTATGAAAAAAATAAAAAAACACAGACTTGTGAACTTTTAGGAGAAAAAACTATATATTATGAATTTTTTCTTTGAAAAAAATATCAAATGAAAATGAGCACAGAACAAACAATTTACTACAGCAAAATTTAATTATCTTTTGATTACTGGAAAATATGTACTTCAAGATTGTAATGTTCTTAATAGTTTCAACACAGGATGTGATAATTAATTAGTGAAATGTGAGACACAATTTAATCACAAAATTAGAGAGCAAAAGTTATTGAAAAAAAACCATAATTGGCAGTTGACATTCTTAGCCTTCAGAAGCTCTGCAATAAATTTAAATTAGAACTTCAAAATCATTTTAAAATATTAGCAGACTGGAATCAACATGAAGTTAACTGATACACAATTAAGAACTGCAGCTGATACAAAAAATTAGAAATTCTCAGTAAATTTTTTTTTGAGACAAGACTGTATATAAAGAAAATAAGGAATATAAAAATATTTATAAATAATCCATTATCCAAGATTGAATATCTAAAGTTTTATAACATGGTATAAAAATAATGATAGAAAAATTAAGTAATTGTGCATAGGTAAAGAAAGGTATAAAAGAGAATTAATTTTTCAAAAATATAAAATAATATCTTTGTATTGGATGGAAACTTATTTTTGCAATAAATATAACTGTTTTTAAAAAGAAAGATAATGTTATGGAACATGTACAAAAATTCTATAAAAAAGTATATGACACAATAGAAAACAAGAAACAAAGGATTACATCTTTTGAATTGTTCAGCATTTTAAATTAAAAGAAGTAAGATGTGCAATTTATGAAAAAAAAAGTTCCAGAAAATACGGGAATTTTAATAAATAAAAAAATTGTTAGCAAACCCACAATAATACAGAAATAATAGTGCTATTTAAGTAAAGTGATAAAAGAAATTATTACAAATAAATGACATATCAATCTTTTTACCAATTTTACAAAAATGGCAACTCATCTATAGCAAACTTTGAATTTTAATCAACCAAAAAAACAAGCTGAATTTAAAATTGGTTTTAATACAGTGAATCACATTCAACTATTGAATGATAGTATAGAAAGGACTAATAGATAAAAGATGCCATTATACTTTGGACTTATAGTTTATGAACAAAGTATTTGACTCTAGAAACATTTCTATAGTGATTAAAGCATTGAATCATCAAGATATAAACCAAGAATATTAATATATTTTGAAAAATATTTATAACAATGCAACATCAATGATTAGATTATATGATGAAATTTAAACAATTAACATTGAAAAGAATGTATGACAAGATGAATCCATATCCTGAAAATTTCTACAACAGCTTGATGAAAAAGATTTTCTGAATTAAAATGGGAATCTAATGAGGAAATAAAAATAGAGATTTTTTAAATCATCTAAATTTTGCAAATGTTGCTTCTTGTCTTTGTAACAATGCTTCAGAAAACATTGCAAGAATTATAAAAGCAAAAATGTAGGACTTAAGATAAATGCTGCAAACACTAAAGTGATTTTTTTATTAATTTTATCAGACAAAAAATATAAAGTTTGGTCATCATCAATTATAAGACATTAACAATTGCAAATAACTACATCACATTATTAATAAAGATTGGATTATAATGGATGAAATTAATCATAGAATTAAACATGGATGAAGTGTTTCTTGATAGAAATAACTAAATATTAAAAGGAAATATGCTTATGTGTTTGAAATTAAATGTTATTAATAGATGTGTTTTACCAGTTGTTATTATAGGTTTATGGCTTGAATAATTAGTAGAACTGCAATTCAAGGACCAGACTACTCACAAAATATAAAAATATATGTTAGGAAGATCAATATTGAAATATATTGAAAAAACAAATAGAAGTCACTACCATCATTTAAGAATTAAGAAATTGAAATGGAATTGAAATAAATATATTTCCAAAAAATATGATGAACACTTAAATACTTAACCTGGATTTTAAGAAATTGTAAAAGACTAGAAAAAGACCACATGTGAGATAATAAAGTTTCCTGGTGTGCTATGGAGAAGAAAGATTATGGATTAAAAAAGTAAATTAAATTTGAAAATAACTTATCCTCAAGTGGATCAATAAGGACTGAAAATAATCATGATGCATATATAATTATTAATTATTAACTTCAGCTTGATTATTAAAGAGTTATTAAAAGTTACATTCTGTCAATATCGGTCTCTAATTGATTATTAGTTTAATAAATATCCATGCCATATTTTCAGAAAAGTTGTGAGAAATCATCAAAAGATAAAAATAAGTGGGCTGTTTCTATTCTTGTTTCTTGTTAAACATGTGCAGTGTTATCTTAGTCTGGGGGGAATGTTTTTCTTCTTTTATTACATATATTTTAAGCTATATATATATATATATGTGTGTGTGTGTGTGTGTGTGTAAAATAAATAAAATGTCCGTTAATTAAAAACAAAATTGTAATTATAATCGAAATAATAAATTTAACGGTTTACAAACTATTACAAACAATCCTTACATCTGCAGAAGTACTTTTGGTTAATTTCTTAAACCTGCCTCAACTGTCATTAAATTCAAAAACAAAAGCAAATCAAACATCATCAATTCAAATTCCACAAATCTCATATTTTAATGTTAGCAGCTTGTCGATTTATTAAATGCATTTTATTCCTGTTTATAAAAATTGCCTCTTTAATTTTTATTTTACTATGGTTTCTCTCTTCATAAAGAATTTTCAAAATTTAAGGATTGTTTGTAATAGTTTGTAAACCATTACATTTATTATTTCAATTATAATATATATATATATATATATATATATATATATATATATTGAAATAATAAATGTAATGAATATTTATATTTCCAGATATATATATATATATATATATATATCTGGAAATAAAATATTCATTACATAACAATATTCATATTTTCAAAATACCATAAATTATTTATTGTAAATAATTTTATTTTTTTGAGTTTGATAAAAATGTAAAATATTTCAATGTAATAAAGAAAAATATTTTGGATAAAACTAAGAAGAGTTTTTTATCATATGTACTAGTTGCACTTAATCTGCTTTTAATTAAAGAACTAAGATTTGAAAAACAGGCATTCTTAATTTTTAAAATCTCATTAGTTTTAATAAAAGTAAATTGAGGATCAGGATGATGTAATTAAACTATTATTTTGTTTTGCTTTTCATTAATCAAGACAGAAAATAACTTACTTTCATTATCCTGTTTATAATTTTCTTTGTATCTTATAAATCATGAGTTCAAATTAAAGATAGATAATTATTAAATTAAATAAAGTGTCTGCAATTATAGATTCTTGCCAGTCTTCACATTTATCAAGTTTGAACTTCTAAAAAAGTAGATGACAGTTTTCCTGTGTTTCATAGCCCGATAAGTGAGAAATAGATCACTTGCCTGGATGCAGTTCCCCAAGGTATAAAAGGTAAATGGAGCTGAGGATTGTCATTTACCTTATATATGTCTATCCTGAATATGACAATAAAAAACCAGTCTATCATGACTTGACAATTTTCTTGCTTTATATATTCATGGAATCACAGATGAAACAAATCAAATATTACTCATAGATATACTGCCCATGTATGAGCTCTATGTCACAAAAGTATAAAACACAGGTAAAGAAATTAACTAATGAGTAAAAAATATATTCACATATTTTTTGTTGAACATTAACTTTGCAATTAATAAAAATCTCTATTTACTGCCCAAATAAAAATATTCACTTATAATGCTTTAAGAATAAATAGTTCTTGAATAAAATTAAAGCAATTAACTAATAAAAATAAAAGTTGTGCAAACTTTCTTAAAGTTGGAGAACAAAAGTTAAAACAAAGAACTTTCAAGTGAAACTATCATTGATGTTTTTTACAATTAAAAGTGATTAGAGGAATTTGAACTAAGATTTTCAGTATATTTAAACAGGCAAAACTCATATATGTATTGCCACATACTGCAAGCTAAAGTAATCAGTGGATGCCAGAAGGTTTGTGCACAAAATTCCTAGTGCCTACTCAGCCTTCATCCATGAGGAGCCTTGGATCTGAGAGCACTGCACCTAGATCTTAGGATCTAATGCAACCCTCCAGCAGCAACCTTTTATCTCTACTTAACTACAAAACTATGCGTCTTAAATTGAAAACACCTTAATATTTTCAATCCAAGCACAAGCCGGAAACTAGTCTGCGATATTGGATGAGTAGGCATTAGATGAGGATTTTATGCACAGGCCTATTGGCATCCATTGATTACTCTAGCTTGCAGTGTGTGGGAATATGTATAGTGAGTTTTGTTTGTTTTAGTAACAGTTATAAGAAAGCATAAGAAATGGTGTTCATGTAATTTTCAGTATACGTTCATCTGCAAATCTATCTCAACAACTGAGACCCATAACCACACATATGTGAAAAAATAAATGAACCCCAATATATGTAGTTCAAGAACTATCAGCACTCATAAGTTGGGCCATGTCATAATCTCCCACATATATGTACAATCAGTACTGGGTTTATTTTAAGATAGCAGTTCCTTAAACTTTAACGGACAGGCTTCAATCTTTTCACTCATGAATTCTGCACATTAATGTTTAAGGAATTGCTATCTTAATATAGGCCATGTACTGATTGTATATATGTGTGGAAGATTATGATCTGGCCCAACTAATAAGTTTCTGATTCTGCATAAAATACATGTATTGGGAATCATTTATCTTTTTCCCATGTGTGTTATCATGTGCAACTGTTGTTGAGATAGAGAGGAAGATAAATGTAGACTGAAAATCCTAATTTCAAATCTCTCTGTTTACTATAGTAAACCATTCTGTATATTGAATGAATAGATTAATTAATTAAAAGTGATCTTTAAAAAAATTCATGAGAACTTTCATTAATAAATGATTTTTTTAAAAAAATTTTGTTTACATTTTTAATGTAGTAACTTGTTATAGTGTAAAAGTACTTAGTACATGAAATATTTTATTTTGTAGTGGAACAAGCTATAGAATTACTAGAGCTGGCATTGATCTGGGAAACACATGCTCCAGAATCTGACACTTTATCATGCACCAAACAACATAAAATATTCATAAAAATATTATTATTAGACTGCTATACATTTGGTGTTGACATATATAAAAAAAATATTGTCACTATTATTTTAATGAATGTAAATCAGATACGAGATATGTCAAATTTAATCGACTTATAGCAAGATGTGTTCTATTTAAGATTATATAATACATACTAAATTTTAAAAAATATGATGTAAATTTAAAAATGTAAAGACTTTATAAGATTAATTTATAAAAGAATAAGATTTAAATTTGTATTTATATATATTATTTTAATATAGTAGCATTGTATAATTAAATGATTGTCTTAGTGGGAGATGCATAAGCTACTATTATTTTAAATGCAGACTTTATACACTAAGTAGCATTGCTGAAAAGACATAGTATTGACAGGAGTGATTGACAAGTTTATATTTGAATGTTCATTTAGTGATATACACTTGATTTGTTTTATACGTATGTATATAAATTTGAAGTGGTGCTAAATCCAATCCGTGTATTAAATTTTAGAGTGATTGAAGTTAGATATTTTTTTCAAATTTGTTTACATATATTTTTAAAAACATTTATATATTTTAAGTATATACATTGCAATGGTACACACAAGGGTATAACAGGGAAGATGAAAATCATGACCGTTTAAGCACTGAATAGTCACCAATAAATAAAAAGTGAGCAAAGATTCAGCATTAGAGATAAATAATAATACACATACAAATAATAAACATATAGCATCAACAAGAAATTACGGAAGATTTATATAGGAACCATTAGTGATATTGAATGAGGAAATAACAAAGTCTGCTGAAGTGATATGACGAAGATAAGCAAGAGATTGGTGAAATAGAATTAAATAACCTTTATCATGAAGTAAATTAATATTGGTTGAAATGATAAATATATATAATTATATTTAATCATCCAATTAGCTTACGTTAATAATCTACATAATACAAATATTTCTCATTAGTTTAAGAATGTACGTTGTTATTTTTTATATAACTGCCTAATTATCCAATCTTTAGAAATTATATTTTTTCTTTTAATATAAAAATGTTCTTTTAATCAATTATTCTTGATAATTTGTAACATTTTCCATCAGTTTTATTTCAAAATTTAATGTGTATATTATCTTTTGTATGTAAAAATTTATTAAAAATTTTTGTTGAATGTATCATCTTATCTTTTAATATATTTTTATTGCTCTTACATATTATTTTGTCTTTTACGATCTGAACAACTTAAAATATAAACAACTATGTTAATAATTCTTTTCTTCTATTATCATTTATTAATTTCTTTAAATAATTTATATGCATCACTTTAAAAATTATAAAATAATAATAAATAAATATGCTACATACATATAAATAAATGAAATTTTTAATAAAATTTTATAGCTTTATAGCTGAGCCGCTTTCGGGGCAATCTTTAAAACCTCACAATCATAGCTATTTAATATATAATGAATGATAAATAACGTTTTTATACGCGTGAATATACAATATTTATATATTCAAATAATTAAATATTCCATGCTTTGAAAAGAGCAAAGCAAGCTTCTCTTTTGTTAATGGCATTGTTATTATTGACTATTATATATGCCACTTTTACTTTTCTTTTAATATCATTTCTTTCTGAAAAAATAATGCTAGCTTCAGAAGGTTCAAAAATATGATTGTTTGTAATTTGGTGCTCCCAAAATATTGATTTAGTTTCATCTTTAATTTTAGTTTTATTATACAAATACTTGTGTTAATATACGCTATTGTCAATATTAGCACATATTTTACCTATATATATATATATCTTTACAACCTATTTTAGGGCAAGCCATTCTATAAATAACTTGGAGAATTGATTCATGAATAATGCGATCTCTAGAATTATTAATAGATATATTAGTATTAAGAGGAGTACATATACTTATTTGGAAATCATTGGAAAAATTCTTTATTATTTTTGGTGTGATATTTTTATAAACGTGATAGTTAAGAATGTTCTATCATCATTAAAATGTTGTTTATTGATATTTTTATAAAAATTATATATTCGTTTTTAATATCATTCAATTTGAAGCCAATACTTAATAAATCTTTAGTATATAGTTTTATGTTATTCTTTCTATCCATTTCAAAATAACAAAGATGAAAATTGCGATACAAAAAAGCCATAAAACCTGCCCATTTATGTGTATTTGGAATATTGGCTTTAAGATGAGTATATCCTCTTATTTTAAATGGCTTCATCATCATTTGAGAAGAAAATAAACTTGTATATAAAATGTTTCTGTAGCCACTTAAAATCAGAGGATATACTCATCCTAAAGCTAATATTCCAAATACACATAAATGAGCAGATTTTAAGGCTTTTTTATATTGAAATTATCATCCTTGTTATTTTGAAGTTGATAGAAATAATAATGTAGAATTATATATTAAAGATTTATTAAATATTGGCTTCAAATTGAATGGTATTAAAAAACATATATATATAATTTTTATAAAAATATCAATAAACAACATTTTAATGATGATAGAAAGTTCTTAACTATCCCGTTTATAAAAAATAGCACACCAAAAATAATAAAGACTTTTTCTAATGATTTCCAAATAAGTATATGTACTCCTCCTAATACTAACAGATCTATTAATAATTCTAAAGATCGCATTACCCATGAATCCATTCCCTAAGTTGTTTATAGAATAGTTTGCCCTAAAATAGGTTGTAAAGCGATATATATATAGAGGTGAAACAGGTGCTAATATTGCCAACAGGGTATATCAATACAAGTATTTGTATAATAAAGCTAAAATTAAAGATGAAATCAAATCAATATTTTTGGGAAAACCAAATTACAACTAATCATATTTTTGAATGTTCGGAAGCTAGCATTAGTTGTTCAGAAAGAAATGATATTAAAGAAAAGTAAAAGAGGCATATATAATAACCAATAATAACAATGCCATTAACAAAAGAGAAGCTTGCTTTAGTCTTTCCAAAACATGGAAATTTTAATATATAAATATTTTATATAGAACATTTACACACGTTTAAAAAACGTTATTTATCATTCATTATATATTAAATAGCTATGATTATGGGCTTTTAAAGATTGCCCCGAAAGCGGCTCAGCTATAAAGTTTTATTAAAAACTTCACTTATTTATATGTATGTAGCATATTTACAGATTATTAATTTCTTTAAAGCTAATTTACTTTGATACACAATTTTAAATTTTATTTTTTGTTTATATTTTTTTTAATATTTGTTTATATAATAAAAAGTTTTCTTGAGTTCATTAAAATTATTACAAATTATCTTTTTTTTTTCAAATCTTTTTATATATCTATATTTTTAGTTTATTTTATATTTTTTACTTTTCACTTAAATCATTAATTAGTGAAAAGGATTTATCATTTTATTTTTCCTTTATTATATTAATTGCTACTTATAATAATTTAACATTAACACATAATTCTATTTTTTATTTATATTATTATTTATTTCGTGTATATAAACTATAAATTCTTCTTTTATTTATCAATCAATAGCAGTATGAAAAGAAAAACCTGATAAACTGTCTATTTTGGTTAGATGAAATCATATTCATATAAATTATGATATTATTTTACTGCTTTTATGACTAAAACTTTTAAAATTATAATTTAGAATTATTTTTAGTATATTTCTATTTGTCTGAAGATTTGTGATGATGTAATTATATATTAAACTATTTACATCATGTGATATTTAATAGTAATTGTCTTTTAAGAAAATTGCCTACTTTAAAAAAGATATTAAATGATAATAAAAGCTTACAAACTAGAACAACTCTTCCTCTGAATAATACAATGAAACTATTAACATTCTGAATAACAGCAATATACTTTAAATACAATATAGAATTTTTCCAACAATATCAAAAGATTTCTATCAGCTTGCCACTGATACCCTTGATTAGTAATATTTACTTAAATAACTTGAAACCACAGCCATAAATATTCCATATCTACCTAATGTTTGATTTCATTATGATGATGATACATTGGTTGTATGGCAATATGAGGAAGTGCTATAACAAACATTCTTGATACACATCAACAACATATTCCTTTCAATAAGATTTACTATAGAATTAGAGCAAGAACACATATTGGTATTAAACCACTAAACATCACATGATCATTATTTCTTATGCTAGCATATTACTGTTATTAAAATAGGCAAAACTCTCCATACAGTAGTGCCACTCAGTGCCAACAAGAGTAATCAATGGATGCCAGAAGGCTTGGCCATAAATTCCCTATCTGGTGCCTACTCATCCAATATCCCCAGACTAATTTCTGGCTTGTGGCCTTCATTAGTGAGGAGCATTGGATCTGAGAGCACTGCACCTCACAAGCCAGAAACTAGTCTGGGGATATTGCATGAGTAAGCACTAGATAGGGATTTTATGCACAAGCCTCCTGGCATCCATTGATTACTCTGGTTAGCACTGAGTGACACTACTGTATGGAGAGTTTTGCCTGTTTAAATATTGGTATTCTTAGTTGTTCATATGATAAAATCTTTCATGGAAAACTAATTACAGTTTAAAGAAACTCTTCACACACAGAAAAATACTTATATACATTCAATCGTACTAGAAACACAAAACATGAAAATATACTATCATTATGAAATAAAACAAAAGAAGTTTAATTAGAATTACTTGGAAAAAATCTCTGCATAGAACAATCTAATTTAATTTATTGGATTTATGTATAGTTTGAAAAATGTAAAAATTGGAATGTGAAAGTAGTAAATAATAATTTATTCATTTCAACAAGCAAAAAATAATTTGATAAAATGTATTGATTATATATATATATATATATATATATATATATATATATATATATATATATATATATATATTAATCAATGACTGTATTCCAATTATAATAAAATATATATAATTATTCAAAACAATACAATAATTAATACAGTAAAAGATATATACCACAATTTAATAGAAGTACTTTCAACTATCTATAATAGTCATTATCAATTAGATTCAAATTGTATTACAAAAAACTGTTACAAATGTAAACAAAAAGTAATATGTCATACATCAATTTTCACACAATTCATTAATTTTTATATTGGCAGCCTGTCTATTTATCAAATGTTGCTTTTCACTTTTTATTAACATAGCTTCTTTAATTTTGCGTTTATTATTATTTCTTTCAATACAAAAAATCTTAACTTTATTAAAATCAAAACCATAATTACATATTACATTATGATCAAAAAATACTGACGGTGATACATCATCATTTCTAACATTCTCTTGTCTTGATTTTTGTACTCATTTATATAACAACAAATGCTCCTTAGATCTTTTCTCCAATGTACATTGAGATTCACTTATATATGCCTTTCCACAAACACACAGCCATTTATATATTGCACAACTTTGATTTAAAATACATCTATTTTTTGAATTATTTATTAATCTATTTAAATTAGGAATAGTATAAAATGCGACTCAACATATATTTTTATATATCTGTTTTATAAATTTCCCTTGTTCATTACAAATAAATGGTATTGATATCCAAGTATATCTTATTTTATCAATATCTATAGTACTTAAAATATTACTATTATTATTAAACTTAGTAACAATATTATAAATTAATTTATGATCTTATCCAATATTTAACAAATCCATAGTAAATACATTTATGTTACTTATTTTATCAGAATTATATTTACATAACTTATTATTCCTAAATAAAAATGATTTTAACCGGATAATTTATGTACTATTGGCACATTTTAATACCAAGAAATATATCCTCGTTTTTCAATATCTTTTATTACCATACAATAATCTAATTTATTTTTATACGAGTAACTTTAATATCTAAATATTGAATTGACATTTTTCTTCAAAATATTTATTCCATTTTAAACCTTCTAAACTATTTAATTCATTGAATAACAAATTTATGATATCTAAACTTCCACAAACAAAAACATCATCAACATACCTGTAATAAATTTTAATACCATTTATCACTACCATTTATTTGTAATGAACAAGTGAAATTTATAAAACAGATATATAAAAATATATGTTGAGTCACATTTTATACTACTCCTAATTTAAATAGATTAATAAATAATTCAAAAAATAGATGTAATATTTTAAATCAACGTTGTGCAATATATAAATGGCTGTGTTTGTAAAAAGGCATATATAGGTGAATCTTGATGTACATTGGAGAAAAGATCAAAAGAGCATTTGTTGTTATATAAATGAGTACAAAAATCAAGACAAGAGAATGTTAGAAATGATGACAAATCACCTTCAGTATTCTTTGATCATAATGTAACATGTAATTATGGTTTTGATTTTGATTTTAATAAAGTTAAGATTTTGTGTATTGAAAGAAATAATAATAAATGCAAAATTAAAGAAGCTATGTTAATAAAAAGTGAAAATCAACATTTGATAAATAGACAGGTTGCCAATATAAAAATTAATGAATTGTGGGAAAATTGATGTTTGACATATTACTTTTTGTTTACATTTGTAACGGTTTTTTGTAATACAATTTGAATCTAGTTGATAACGACTACATAGACAGCTGAAAGTACTTCTATTAATTTGTGGTATATATTTGTTTTTTAAAATATTTTTACTGTATTAATTATTGTATTGTTTTGAATAATTATATATCACTTAAAGGTTTAAATATATAATTATGCAAACATAAATGTTGCTTAGAAGATCACATACAAAATTTACTATCTACTACAATAATAGTTTTAACAAGGCTGTAAACCTTAGCAATGAGCGTCTGAAAAAATCGTCACTAGGGACCTCTGTAGGTCTTTAAAACACATGCTTATGCTATGAAGAAAAGAGAGAATCCTCAATCAAAAATGTTACTCCCTAACGATATGTAAAAAAAAATTAAAGTCTATTGCTTTTTTTTTCATACTACTAGAACAACTGATATTCCATCATATTTATTATGTGTTCAATTTTCATGTCATTTGAATATAGATTGTGTAGTTGCTTACATTAATAAAGATATGTCTATATAACTGCTAATTGGCATCTGACATATTCTTAATACATGAACAATTTAGTAGACTAAAGAAATCTGTTATCTTTTCAAAAAATCATGTTTTTTATTAAGGAAATATTTATTGGAAGACAGATTCTACAGATTACATTAGATTACAGATCTATTCATTTACATTCGTTTTAGTCTTTGTTTACCTTGATTAAATTCAACTTGAATTTACATCTCTCTTTTATCTAGTGTAGTTTTGTGTTGCAACTTGATCTTTGGTTACACCAAGTCAAATCAAGCAGCTGTTTTTCTATTGATAGTAGGCATTATCTGTTTTCTATTATCTTTCTTCTTTTCTCTTTTCCTCATTCTTCCTGTCATCCTTTTTTATCTTTGTACCTTCTTCTTTCTTGTCTCTTCTAGTTTCAGTTGACAAATCATTTTATAACTTAGATGTCAATTTAAGATATTTGATTGTCAGCTCATCCAAAGCGATATGTTCCCACATGTCTGCATACAGTCTGTGGGATGTTATAAAACAGTCTCTGGTTTTCAGACTGCAAAGGTGTTTCTTGAAGACTTGCCATGGATTTGCCAAGTTGTCTCAGAAAACACTATGACACCTGGTCCACCACTTTGCAAAGAGAATCATGATCACTATTTGGATTATAGCAAATTCCCCAGTTCTCAATGCCCTACTGGTGTCCAGTGTCTGAGAGCATCCTGACCTAATACTAGATCTCAATCTCATATCCATGCCTTTGAGTTTTGAGAAATGGAAGATAAGATGATCAATATCCTCCTCCTCTTGGTTGCATAATAGGAAGTTGGGAGAAATGCTCTTAAATCCTCTATGATCTACCAAGAATTGGTTTGTCGGAAGAGCATCCACACTGAATTTGACAATGAAATTTACTAGCCTGATGTCCAATGACCAGTATGTAGATTTTTTTATCAATGATTTTAAGGATGATTCTAGTCTGACTGCATTACTCTGCTGACTGGGATGCATAAGTTTGTATACATCCCAGTATCTTAATCTTTTTATCAAAAAGATCTTCTTTGGCAGATATGAGTCCCATCATGTGATTCTCCATTTCTGATAACCACCTGTTTTTGTTAGGTGGCAGGGTGCCAGTGGGTTCAACTGAAGGGGAATGTTGGTTCCTACCTACTAGATCTTTAGTTACCCTCAGAATAGCTATTGTCTTCTGCATGAATAACACCTGGATATCATGCAGACCAAGACCATTTAAGTCCTTGGATTTTCTCATTCTGTTGAGGCTTATACAAACAATTCTTCCAGATGATGATTTCCATAACGTTTTTGTACACTGTGACTCTATTTTATTTTGGAAGATCTTAGTTGCCTTGATAAATGGTAGATACTATCCAATAATAGGGAAGACCAGCATATTTGACAGTGTCACCTTCCCTGGAAGTGACAGGAAGATCAAGGATAAGGTGCTGGCCACCTTGCTGGTCTTTTCTAATAACATGGATTCTATCTGACATCTCATTTCTGACTGTGACATCATCACTGGGATGTCCTGTGAAGTTAGATGTAATGGTTTTGCCACTGCAGGCTTTCCAGACTGCTGTTTTTTTCTGGATTCACTTTCAGGTGGTACTTGATGGCACACTGTTCTAGAAGCAACTGTAGCTGGAGAAGATGCTTCACAGATGGGAGGATGACAGTTACATCATATTATTTCAGATGATGACAAAAGAAAATGAAAATATTTTATTTCAAAGAAATAAAAAATATGATATGTTTATTAGTGAAAATAGTGGTATTAAGCAAGAAAATGTAACATACTAAATTAAAAATGAAATAAATAACTTTCTAAAAAGTTATTTAGATGAACCAATGTTTTTATAATTTAACTATTGTTGTTAAACAAATTTTATTTTTCATAGAAACAACATCCCTTAACTATTAACCTTTTGTGAAGTAAAAGACAATTATTACTTATGGCAGATGGTTACTGGAAACCTAAATAAATTTAAAGCTTCATACAAAATGGTAAAAAACAAATTTAGTATCTAATAAATTAAATATTACTGAGCTAAAATGAAATATATAAGAAACAAAAAAAAAAAACAATTTAAAAACAATGTTTTTCCAGAAAAATATCTCTCTTTTATAATGTATTTTTGGAATACTTGGAAGAAACTCCATAAAGATGATATGTATATTTCCCTTACTCATTTCGAACACTTATGTCTGCAGAAACATGTTTGCATAGATATATTCTCTAAAATTTTGTAAAATATGATTTCATACCCAAATTTAAAATGCAAAAGGCAAAATATACTATTTTTACCATCAATTACATAGTACTCAATTATGAAAATGAATAATAAACCATTTGTTTGTTTATTTATTTTCTTTATTTATTGTAATTATATTATTGTGAGGAAATTTTACTTTCTATATACAAACTAAGTTGTTTTTAAATATAAATTATTGTCATAAAATATATTGTAAATTTTCAATTGTGATGATGATGAAAGATTTTTTATATTCTCTGGGATGATGATAGTGACAATAATAATAAGTTTGAAACTTCCAACATTTTAAAACAAATTTATTTTAATACTTACGACATATTAAATTATTTTCTAAATAATCATCAATTTTAATTAAAGTTACATTATCTAATTGCTAAACTGAAAGCTTATTGATTAAAAAAATAAAACATGGATTAATTTAACCTACATCTCAACAATTGTTAATCCTCTAGAAAAGATTCAAAATTAGAATGCTTTCAACCTGAAACTTAATGTCATTTAAAAATGACAAAAGCCAATTAAAAATTATTCAGCTGTTTAATTATTGCATTTTATTTCAACAGTTTGTGAATGGTAAAATAAAGTTATTAAAAACTTTTTTTTCTAACAACATAGTTGGATGCCAATTAATTAGCAATTGCTTTTATTTTTCAGTAAGCGGTATAAGATTATAAACAAAAGATTATCAATTTAATATATATATACAGTATGTAAGAGCTAAGTAAATTTAATTTGTAATTTATATAAATGAATTCTGATTATCCATCATAAGAACAATTCTTGTCGTCATCATCAATATTAACTTTGACCGTTATCGCTCTGGGCAGAATAAAGGTTTTAATTTTAATTCAGTTACTCCGTTCCATAGCTTTTCCACATCACAGTAGGAAACTTTCTTGTTTTATCTCAACTGTTCATATTTTATAATTTTTTTCTAGAAATATATTCATTACTCCTTCATTTCAATCTTTTATTTTTTTTTAATAATATCAGTGATATCGCTTTCGTCTTTCATGCACGTATTTCGTTTTCGATCTCTTTGTGTTACTTCTTATATACATCTCTCTTTACTTTGTTGAGTCTAAAGTAACTGTATTGCTCTTCTGTTAAATGTCCAAATCTCAGATTTTTAAATTACAACGAATAAAACGTATATTAAAAAACATTAATTCCTTAAAGACATAGGCATTTTTTTAAAAAAAATAAAGCATTATTGTACGTAATTCATCAAATCTTAATTTTATAATTAATTTCATCCATTATGTTTGCAACTATATTAACATGATTTGTTTTATTAACTTTTATAATCAAATAAACTGAAAAAAACTATATTTAATTGTCATCTATACAATATATGGCATTATCTAACACATTTTTCTATCTCGCTTTCTTTCCCTTTATCTCTTTCTTGTTCCCTTTCTCTGCTTACTGCTCTCTCTTTCTTCCTATTTTTATCTCTCATCTTCACTTCCTATCTCATTTTACTTCTTCTTTTCTTTCTCTTTTTTTTCTTTTCTGGAATCAGGGTTTAATATTATTTAAGAATATTTACTAATAATGGTATCACATATCAATTCTGTTTTTTTTTTACAATTTTATATACATTTGTTATTGATCAAATATTATTTACCATTAAAGAAAATGTATTTATAATGCATCTTCTATATAAACTTATACCATGCTTAATGCTCACCCTTTACATGAAGATTGACCATAGTTATCATCATGAATTTATACTCTCTATTTTGATTTATAATCAATTATTTGCTATAACAATCTTAAATTTTTTTTTACATTTTTGGTAACCATTTTTAAAAATGGCATCTATTTCATAAGACTGTTAATGTCATAGGATAGTGTCTTTATTAAATCCATGACATCCAAGAATAAAATAGTATCATTCATGCTGAAAATATGAAAAACGTAATTTATTGATTATACACAATGAAGTATACCCAATATTGCAATAATGTGTCTAATATTTATTATATGCTTTAATATTAAATTTTAAAATGTTTAAATTACTTTAAAATCTGTGTATTTCTCACTTTTATAGATTTCAATTCTTATAAATGCTACTCTTCTTGTGGCAAAAATTATGATTATCATAATTAAATTAGCATTTATTTTTTATAGCGTCTGTATACAATTGTAATCACATTCATATCGGCTTTTTCAAACCAAATTCATAAGTTATATATAGTAATTCAAAGTGACTGTTCTATAGTCACACCTTCTGTGCCAGTACTTCAGATTTGCTCATATATAAATATTTGAGTCGTAGTAATAAGAGGATTCCTTTTATTGCTGCATAAATTCTATATCTTGTATGGGTCAGAGGGTATTCATTTATTATTTAACACTCGCAAAAAGCGTTTGCACAATTTGGTTTGAAAAAGCCGATATGAATGTGATTATCATAATTGTAAAATTTATTTATTACAATTGTTATTTTGAAAAAAAAAAAATATGGATTATGTATTTAATAATTTACTTTACATGATCATTAATAAATATAACTTTAAAATATCATTTATTTGTTTAATTTTATATCTGAATATTGTAATTTGTTTGGGACTCATCCACGTCAATAGCAAAATTTTTGCAAATAAATATCAATATAGTATTAAAAAATATATGAAATTTATTGTAACAATCACATTAGGGAATTTATTTTTTTAATTAACTCTTTAATATATTGTTTTGAACATATTCATTTGCAAGTCTGTTCTTTCTTTTTTTTCTGCAAATTTTTTTATAGTTATATTTTTAATAAAGAAAATGTACTCATCTTAATTTTTTTATATTTTAATTAAATTCTGCTAAAAGTATAACTTTGAAAAATAAAATTAATCTTAAAAATCCCAACATAGTAAATAAAAAATAGCAAAAAGGTCTCAATACAAAGATTATGATTTCAGCCATCAATTTAAGAAATGTTTACAAAAATATAAGCTCATTCTTATTTAAATATTTATTTCAAATACATTTCGTTAAAATTAAATTCCTAAAATATATTTTAGAAGTGTTAAAAATCAACTTTGCAATTGCAAAAAAAAAAATTAAGATAAATAATAAAGTCATAGACAAATTGGCTTCCTGTCTGAATATATTTTTGACAGATTAAATTTTTCTTCTAATAATCATATATATTCAAACAAGAATTATTTATAAATATCACATATTTATTGATAAATAAGTATTTAATAATTTTAAGCAAAAAAACCTTGTAAATAATTAAATATATACTTCTTTATTTATTAATTTAATGGAAAAAGTTGCACTGGTTTAACTACTTCCGGTTTGTCACGTAATTTGCGCACTTCGGTAGTTATTTGATGATGTGCTATTTTCTTTCTTTGCTGACGTAAAAAGTATAATCATGACGTCAAAGAAAATATGGCCGTTTTTAGCTGTATATGTTAGCTTTCAAACGATATTTATTTCAAAAAAATCGGTTGAAATTTAGATTTTTGGCGAATTTTTTAATCAACCACAGTATTTATTTATTTTGTTTTTTTTGGTAATTTTTGTACTTATCACGAAACGATAAAAGACATAAAATGTTTTACTGCTGGAAGTGAAACTTTCTCCAGTAAGGCCTATAACAGACTATCAATGTAATTATTCGTAAGTAAAAATTTTTAATTTTTTTTTAGATTTTTGGAAAAAATATATTTTTTATTAATTTTAGTTTGTAATTAGTGTGTGCTAATTTGTAGTTATATATTTATTTATTTATGGTCATATACAATTCATATCTATCGAAAAATTGGTGTGTGTGTAATTATATAGTGTAATTATATATTTGTGCTCGTATATGCTCTATAGAATTCATATTTATCATAATTTTCTAAAAGTAGTTTGTAATACATTTATTTATGCTCACATAGAATTCATATTTATCGAAAAATTAGTATGATTTAGTTTGTAATTATATATTTACTCGTATAAAACTTATTAGTATATAATTCATATCATGATTATCTGAAGTTCTATCTACAATAATCCTCTTATTTTTATAAAAATAATGCTTTTCAAAAAGTATACTTTTTGAAAATCATTAATTATGTTTACATAATATGTTTTACAAGCAATGGGTTATAAAACTAATAATCAATACAAACTTTGTATTCACAAACATATAATCCAATTCTGAAACTTGTTTATGTTTATGCTTGATCATGCTTTGCTTTTGCTATATGTTTCATAACATTATTTTCAAATCTATATACTATATGCAAATAAATTATATCTGTGGTACAATAAATATAAAAAGATAGCATCACTTCTGTATATAAAGAATATAAACATCGCTTGTGCAATGCATAAAGAATATAAAGACTGGGGACCACAAAGAATATAAACATTATTGTACACAAAATATATAAAATGAAGAGATGAAACTCATTTTATCAGTGGTATAGAAAGTAGTCTACAATTTCTAGTTTTAGACAGACAAGAAGCCAATTGCTATGATAATTTCTTTTGTATCTTTTATTAGGATGAATCTTTTTCTTTATAGATGCCTTTGACATTTAGAACATTTGGGGTACAAGATAAAAATGAAGAAGTCATATCCGACTTCTTTTGGAGATTGTGAAGCTGTGGATTATCTCAGGTAAGACATATTATACATGTTTAGAAAGATAATTTTGTAAGGAATAGAAAGAAATTATCACTGAAGGTGTATTTTGAATTTTAGTTAATGTTAATTTTCAAATTATGAACAAACAATAAAATAATAATTATTTCGGATGTGAAAATTTCTTTTTTACCTTATTTTTTATATAGTTATCACTATTTATTTTATGCTTATTGTTTTCCTTAATTTTTCTAGTTTCTAGCAATGTAATTGTTTTTGCTCTAACATAATTAAAACTGAAGTTATTATGAAAATTGTGTCTCATGCCAGTATTTTAAAAAGTTCAATATGGCGGCTTGAAGCTGAAGTAGTTAAAAGAATATTTCTTTTAATGTTTTAATTAGAACATTCAGTCAATTAACATGCTATTGAAAAAAGACAATTTGGAGGATATTTGAAGATATATATTTATGTCTATTTGGGGAGGGGGGGATTGATTAAAAAATTATACTTTTTTAATATTTATAAAATTATATATTTCAAAATTAAAATGAAATGTAAACAAACGTTTTATAATAGTTTTATAAAAAGTAACAAGTTTTGATGTTTGATATTTTATTATTGATAATATAATCTTTATATTGAAAAGATTAACAAAAATATTAATAAAATAATTATTATCTTTATTTGTAATGTAATGAATTATTAATAAATATTAATTATAATTAAAATTTAACAAATGATTACTTGCATATTTTAATCAAATTATATATAAAAAGTAATCAAGTTAATTAAACATATCTAATGACAAAAAAAAACATTTCCAAGTAAAAATTTAAAAAAAATAGGCAAAAGCAATTTTTTTGGGTTTCATTTTTTGATCAAAACAAGTAAACTAAAATTTAAATATTTTTAGTAATAAATATATAAATTACAAATCAAATAAAAATATTATAAGTGATGAATACTATTTGAATACAACCTCTTATAGAAAATAATTTAAATTATTTTTCATAATTACTTCATTATTAGCAGAAATAATTCAGGAGAAAATGACCTTTTTTATCTTAATAAACTGATTACTGTTGATGTTTAGGCACCATAGTTATAACTACTATTTAACTGTTAAATGTTTTTCAATTGTGAAACTTATTAATAATTAAAATATGTATTGAAAGATTTTATCTTTAGTGATATAATTAGATTTTGCTCATTAAATTTCTTAATACAAAATATGGTATAAGTAGATAATATCGTATTTAATATTGATATAGTAAATTTTATAAAATTAACTTTACTTTTTTTTATTACATATAAAATAATATTTTATATTCCAAGATGCACATTTCATGCTAAACAAGTACTCATCAATTGGGCCAATTGATAAATGCTGAGTTCATATATGTTTTTCACATATATTTGGTATTATAATTCCACTCCTCCACAAAGTTTTAATAGTGGATAGAACCCAGTCCCTACATTTATTGAGAGTGGTGTAGTAAAAATTACAACACATATTTATAGTATGTGTATATATAAATAATAGACAAGATTAATAATTTATTAAGTTTTTTCAGTCCTATTAAACAGGGGGAACTCTCCATACAGTAGTGCCATTCACTGTAAGACAGAGTAATCAATGGATGCCAGAAGGCTTATGCATAAAATCTTTATTTAGTACCTACTTCATTCAATATCCACAGCTAACTGCTAGCTTGAATTCACTGATTGGTACTACTACATGGAGAGTTTTACCTGTTTTAATAACAGTTATAAGAAAGCATAAGAAATGGTGATGATGTGATGTTTAGTGGTCCTTTAAATCATTTTGTTCTTACAATTTTTATAAATATACTCTAAATAATTTTTTAGGCAATATCCTTGATTCATCCTAATATTTTAAATTCAAATGATATTATACAGAATGGTTTTATCATCACAATTTACATTATCATATTATTTAACTCCTTTTATTACATTTCTAATCATTTCTGTGAATCATTTATTTCAGAGACATCTAGAAAAATAACTATAATCATATTAACTTTAAATTCTGCCTGTACAACTATCTATTAAGATATATTGCTAACTTTTTTTAATTAGTAAACTTTAATATTTTTGTGTTTTGATTTATTTAATTGAAAAAAATCCAAAAGATCTTTATAATAGAATAGTGGCATGATTAAATCATTTTAATTTTGCCTCCAGTGTCTTTGATAAACTTAATCCTTAGTAATTTGTTTTGAGACTGTTTGGAAAATGACTTTGTAAAATATTTTGGAATAACATTATTACACTGTTATTTCATATGTATATTTGTTATTTTTAAAAATAGATAATAATAACTTTTAGAACAACATTTACAAAAAAAAACATAGCATTATGATTATCCACCTTATAAAAATAATGGCTGAAACATCATTTCTAATATTATGTTAGGATAATTTTAAATATTCTAAAAATTATAAAGCAATTTTATTATTTTAAAATGCAATTTTATAGATTTATCAGAAATTAAAATTTATTCATTTAAATTTTAAATACAAATTTTAATTAAGAAAGATTTTGTTTACTTTCTGAAGATTCTAAAACAATTTTTGTTGTCATTACAAACTCATTTCTTTTTTAATATTTGAAAAATTCAAATACATTTTCTTTAAAAAAAATGTATTTGTAAACATATATTTCTACAAATCAAGTCCAATTTATTGAATTGTGATTAACACATAATGGTTTAATATAAAATGATAAACATAGGATTTTAATTATACAACTTATTGTGTTTCTTTTAGATTATTGTACTTACTATATTTGTAAACAAGATTGGATAAAGGTAGCTGCAATCACAGTATTTAAAATTTTCACTGTTCAGTCCCTATATCATGTAAAAAAGTGTCTCCTAATTTATGGCTATAATGTATACAATCTAGGATGTTTATAGTAACTACTCATTTTATATTAACAATAGTAAATCACTTATTTTCATATAGATAAACATCAACCATTTTTAAAAAAAAAAGCCATAACATTCCATTAAACTAAAATTGGATTTGAAATGATTTAATCATAGCTATTTGTATCATTCTTTTAGTGAAAAAAATCTGAACTAAGACATGTACAGATAAATTTCAATTTTATCTAAAATATGTAGATGTTAGCAGTATTTAATAAAATATCCGTCAAATGCCATTAAAAGGTAATACTTTTATAAACTTGTATCAACTTGAATTTTGTTAAAATTATAAAAAGAGAAACATAAGTTTTTCAAAATTTAATTTTATTTTTATTTTTTTTAAATTAAATTAAATATTTTTTAATAAGTACAAGATGTTTATATTCATAATTTATTATAATATATTTGCTTTTTATCAAAACATTAATCATCTAACAAGTTTTAATATCAAGCAGGAAGTGAATAATGATGAACAAAAAACAACTGCCATCAAGAATATTTCTATTTTTTATTTTTTTTTTGCAATTATACATTGAATTTTATATTTCAATAATTATTTCCATTACTTTAATATATTCTTTACTTAAGTGTACTTTACTAATATAAATCTGGTGCAGAAGTTTCTTATTGAAGAATATTTTTTTGCCACAAGATTATAAAGATTTAAAGCTACCAATCTTCCTGTTCTCATATACTAAAGAAATTAATTTCCATTGCTCAAACATTTTCTGGCTTGCTGAAATATCATTCAAGTAATTTAAAAACTTGAAATTAGAGGTTAATGCCAAATATGATTAATAAAAGCAACCAAACATTGGCATAAAGAAATATTAAAATATTATTATGTCTAAAACAAATCTATATCTTGAGAAACAGAGAAGATTAAGTTTTTGTTATCACTTTTAATCAATTTATATTAAAAAATTATATCACCAAACTTGTATCATTTCTTGAACATCTATAAATAATTCTAAAAACCACTGACACAAAAATTAAAAACATTGTTAGAGTAAATACAGGTTTTTGTTTGACACCAGTTTTCATTTAATATGTCTCAAATTTTTCACCTGTAGTAGTCTTGAAATTCCTCTCATTCTATTATGTACAAACTATAAAATATGGATAATTTTTGATAAACTACCAACTAATTTCAAACAATGTTATTAACATGTCTTATTAATTGAATTAAATACTTTGACAATATCAATAAACAATATACTCATTTGTTCCCAGGACTTTTCTTGCATTTATATGACAACAAAAACATGTTTACAATAATTAATGATTCTCCAAAACCAAACTGAATTCCTGGAAATGATGTGACTGGAACCAATCTATTTAACAAATCCTTAAAAGTACTTTTGATATAATGGATCAATAATTATTGTAATCTCATCTATTCTCTTTGGTTTTAAAGATTGGAAAAATAAATACACGCTTAAGATTAAGTGATACAATTTAATGCATCCATATATTTAACATATCACTATATTTTAAATCTTCTTCAAGGATTCATCAGAATCGACAGTTTTTTCCTATTTTTAACATTACAAACAGCTGTACTAAAGAGAATGCCTTTATTTAAACCATAAATGGAGATAAAATGGATATATCATTAATGTTGCCCTTTGAATCTTTGCATGGTAATTCAAAAGATGATTAAATTACTTCTTTTACCGATTCAAAATATTGTAATCATAATATAAAAGAGTGTCATTCCTGTAGTTACATAAATACTTTTTATCATTTTAACATATACATAATCAAATTAATAATTAAACTCTTAAATAATTGTAATAAATTCAAAATAATCAAATGTAATCTTTTTAAATTTACAATTGGTATTATTGTTAATAATTCAACATAATAATTATCAAAGCAGAATGAATGTTTTTAAAGAAAGTTGATATGACAATATAACTTTGTATGATTTAACAGGTGTTTGCTTTCACATTCTACTTGAAAGCAGATTTATTTACTCAGGGAGACTTATTTATAAAAGGAACCTATCATTTAATATTTGTCCTTGCAACTCATCACTGAAATTCCCTGAATCAAAGCTCAATATATATATACTTCTGTTGCTCAAATGACAATATAATCTTCTAGCCACAAACTATTTAATTTTTTTTATTAGATAAAGCCATCAGTGAATCAAAACACAAAAGTTTTAGAAGCCAATTGGAGCTATTCCAAATTCATAAATCAAATGTCAAGCAAAAAGTGACGTATATATATATAAAAACTTTATAGTTAATATATATTTCTATAAAATTATTCCTCTCTCCTCTTTACAAATATTGCATATTACTGTCAAATTTGAAAAAAAACAAACAGAATTAATAAAAGCAAATAAATGACCACTAAAAAGTAAATTGAGAATATGGCAATTTTATACTTGAGAAATTATTTTATAAGCTTTTGTCTTTTATGATGCTTAGTAAATAATCTAGAGTAAAAAAAGTTGTTTTTAATTGTCAATGAATAATGATTGTCTAAGCTGTAAATTATTAACAAGAAACTCAATCGGAACCTTTTTCAATAAATAAAAATAAAAAAAAATAATATGAATGACAAATTAATTTCTTTAAAAAAATATTAACAGAATTTATTAATAAATAATAACTACTATTTTTAAATGAAGATAATTTGATGAGGATTTATGTTGCCATTTTCTGAAAATAATCACAATATTAGTGTATGTGCGTGCATGTATATACAGACACCCTCATATTAACTTGATCTAAAATAATGAGGTCTTATTTAATAATTAAGATAACAAAATCAAATAAATAATTGAGATATTTTAAAACTAAATGGTGTATAATTAGATCTTTTGCTCTCTGTACGAATGTGCACTAAATAAATAAATATTATATATATATCACTTACTCTAAAAGATTGTGATGATGGTATTATAATTGTAATTATATGCTGAACAACTTTCATTATCTAATATCAATTGTTCAATGTTTTCGAAAAATATAAACAATTTAAACTTTCTATATACTAACAATTGAACAATTAATATTTGATAATGAAGTCTATCATGTAATTACAAATGTAAATTATATGTAGTACAACTGTCATCATTAGTTCGGATTATTAAATGTTGTTAAAAGAACTCAAATTTTATTTATTTAAGCTTTTCAAATACAGTCACCTTTTAATAAAAACAATATAGCTAGTATATACAACATTTTTTTCAAGATGTATTATTTTCCTCTCTTCTTTTTGTGTTGCTGATCTGATAAGTGACAGCACTAATATGGGAAGTGAACATCGGACCGTTAGATTTAGGCATACTGAAATTAGAATAATGGTTTTAACCAATGAACCTACGTGACCTTTATACTTATGAATACTGAATTTAAGATGATGTTCTAAATTCAGTATTCTCGGATCTAAACATATCATTTGAAACATTGTGTTATTTACTATCTATGTGTTATTATTAACAGTTGATTATATTTGAAAAGTTTAAATAAAATTTGTATTCTCCTAAAAAACATTTAGTAATTAAAACTAGATTATGGAAAATTTCTAATATGTAATTGTAATTAAAATATTATTTTCACAATACATCATATATATATATTGTGTGATATTTAGAAATATAAAATAATTTAAAACTTTTTACAAACTTTATTTTAAAATCCAAAAACACTCATGAATCACCATCATCATCAACCATTATCAATCCACTGCAGGATGAAGGTCTCTCCAAGTTTAATCCATCTCAATCTTTAGCTCCTCTTCTCCACACCATCCATGCGTACTTTCTAATTTCATCCATCCATCTCACATGTGGTCTCTTTCTGGGTCTTTTGCAATCTCTTGGAATCCAGTTTAAAATTTCAATTGTCCATCTATTATCATCTCTTCTAGCAATATTTCCAGCCCAACTCCACTTCAATCTTTTAAATTTTTCAATAAGAACAGTAATACCTATTTGTTCTCTTACCCATACATTGCGTTTTCGATCTATTCTTGTTACTCCCAACATGCATCTCTCCATACTTCTTTGAGTGGTCTGAAGTCTCTGTATTGCTCTTCTATTAAGTGTACAAGTCTCAGATCCATAAGTAAGAACTGGTCGAACACATTTGTTAAAAACCTTCCTTTTCAAACACATAGGCATATTTCATTTTAGTATCAAGTTATTTCTACCAAAAGCACTCCAACCAAGTTTAATTCTATGATTAATTTCCTCCTTTATGTTTCCATATGTATTAATAATCTGACCAAGATATTTGTAGCAATTAACTTCTTCTAATTCATCATAATCAATCTTTATTTTTATATTTTGAGCAAATTGATTAAACATTACTTTAGTCTTTTTAACATTTATTTTTAGTCCTACTTTCCTACTTTCATCAGATAACTCCTGCAACATTTCCTGCAGCTCTGAAGCATTATTTTAAAAAAAACAACTACATCATCTGTGAAATTTAAATGACTTAAATAATCTCCATTTACTTTCACTTCTTTAGTTTCCCATTTTAATCCACAAAATACTTCTTGTAACACTGCTGTAAAAAGTTTTGGAGATATGGAGTCACCTTGTCTTACACTTTTCTCAATATTGACTTTCTCAGTATCATTACATAATATAATTGTTGCTGTTGCATTTTTATAAATATTCTTTAAAGTATGACAATATCCTAGATCTATACCTTGATGATCCAATGGTTTAATCACTGAATAAATGTTTATAGAATCAAATGCCTTTTCATAATCTACAAATCCATAACATAATGACAACTCATATTCATTTGTCCTTTCTATAACATCTCTCAATATCTGGATATGATCTACTGTACTAAAACCACTTTTAAATCCAACTTGTTCTCTTGGTTGGTAGAAATCCAATGTTCTCTGTAGACGAGTTGTAATTATCTTGATAAAAATTTTATATAAAACTGATAAAAGGCTGATAGGTCTGTAATTTCTAATATCTTCTTTATCACCTTTTTTAAATATTAATATTATTACTGCATTCTTCCAATCATCCAGTACATCTTTATCATTTAGACATTTGGTATATAACTTTTCTAAAAAAAGTTATATTTCTTCACCTGTTTTATTTAATATATCAATTAAAATTCCATCACTACCTGGAGCCTTTCCTTTCTTCACACATTTAATTGCATGTCTCACTTCTTCATTTAAAATTCTAGGCAATTCAGAAGATGTAATAGATAGAGGAGGTACTTGTTCTTTATTACTATATAATTCTTGATAAAAATCTTCTACCAATTTCATGATATCATCTCTCTTTTTAGTAATAATTCCATTTTTTTTCATATTGCACCATTATCAAAATGTTGTTTTACATTCTGGAGACCTTTCTTTTCTTCTACAGCTTTTCTTGCAAGTTCACAATTATACTTTCTTATATCATTTTCAACTCTTTTCCTCACCATTTTACAAAATTCGAGATATTCAATTCTTTTTAATGCATCATTTTTGTATATCTTCATATTCCTTCTTTTCTTCCTAAATTCTCTAGTCTCAATAGAAATTTTATTGGTCAATTGCTGCTTTTTTCTACCAGCTATTTTTGTTGCAGTTTTTAAAAGTGTATCAGTTATTTTCATATTAATTTCATTCAAATCTGAATCATGTTCAAAATCTACTAATACTTGAAACCGATTTGTAAGTTCTAATTTAAACTCATTAGAATGTTTTTGAAGATTAGGAATATCAACTGTAAATATTGTTTTTCTTAATTTGTCTCTCTAGTTTTACATTAACAGGTATCTTACACCTTACTAATCGATGATCACTTCCTGTGTTAAATTTATTAAGAACATTACAATCTTGAAATATGATAATATAAATCATGCTATACACTTACCATGTAAAGCTGTAACAACACATAAAAAAATAAATTAAATGGCTGAATGCTTTCAAAAAGATGTACTTTTTATAATCATAACCAGTTATGATTTGTTTTTTGAAATCATTATATAAATACAATATGCAAATTCTATGCAAAAGAGTCCTTAAGACCATCTTTTTAAAATAGCAAAACATATTTCTTTATGATTAATGACAGAGTCCTCTGCAATAAAGTAAGCCTTCTTTACTTTTCACTTAATATCATGCCTCTCAGTACAAACCAATTTTGCAGATGCACGTTCAAACACATGTCCTGATTTTTTTTGATGTTGAGCAAAAATTGAAGTCCATTCTGGATTATTATGTGTCTTTTTATATCTATACATATGTTGTGACATCCTAGTAGCTATGGTGGCTCTTGTTTCACCATAGTATGAAGCTTTGCATTCATTATGAGAGCATGCCACTCTGAACATGGCCAATGGGGTCTGATCTCAAGCTATAGTGTCTTTAGTGTTGTTAATAAGCCTATTAGTTGATATAGGTGTATAAAAACTCAAACGAAATTCTGTAGAGAAAATCCTACAGAATGTTTTACGCAAAGAGAGCATGTAGGGCAACAATAGCCCAGGCTTGTTGTCTTTAACTCTGTGTTTTCCAATATTATTAATAAACTGCCTAATCTTTCTATAAACTATACTGTGCCTGTATCCTGATTTGATTAAGTTATTAGTATAATTAATCATGTTACACCTTCTGTCTGCCTCAAATTTGCACAAATAGTAATTTCTAAAAAGAAATGACGTCAACCCAGAAAATTTGTGAGTCCTAGGTGTGTATGAATCAGGGTGAATCTATCCTCAAACTTCTGGTGGCTTCATGACCATTATATAGTTAAGCAAACTTCCTTCTCTGTGTACACTGACATCTAAATATTTTACCTTTTGCTTTATATCTTCCCAAGTAATATGCAAATTTAATGAGGTGCTCGCTTGTATCTGAACTTTGATTTGCTTAACTATACAATGGTCATGAGCTTCCAGAAGTTTGAGGACAAATTCACCCTGAATCATATACACCTAGGACTCACAAATTTGCTGGGTTGACATCATTTCTTTTTAAAAATTATTATTTGTGCAAATTTGAGGCAGACAAAAGATCTAACATGATTAATTATACTAACAACTTAATCAAATCAGGATACAGGTGTAGTATAGTTTATAGCATGAGTAGGCAGTTTATTAATAATATTGGAAAACACAGAGTTGAAGACAACAAGCCTTGACTATTGTTGCCCTACGTGCTCTTTTTGCATAAAACATTCTATAAGACTTTTTCTTCAGAATTTCATTTGAGTATTCATACACCTATATCAACTAATAGGCTTATTAACAACACTAAAGACAATATAGCTTCTGATCAGACCCCACACGTCATTTACAGAGTGGCATGTGCTCATAATGGATACAAAGCTTCATACTATGGTGAAACAAGAGCCACCATAGCTACTAGGATATCACAACATATGTATAGATATAAAAGTCACATACTAATTCAGAATGGACTTCAATTTTTGCTCAACATCAAAAAAAATCAGGACATGTGTTCGAACCTGCATCTGCAAAACTGGTTTGTACTGAGAGGCATGATATTAAGCAAAAGGTAAAGGAGGCGTTCTTTATTACAGATGACTTCTTTGCCATTAATTGTAAAGAAGCATGTTTTGTTATTTCAAAAAAATGGACTTAAGGACTCATTTGCATAGAATTTGCATATTGTATTTATATAATGATTTCAAAGAACAAGTCACAACTGGCTATGATTATGAGAAGTACATCTTCTTGAAAGTGCTCAGACATTTAATTTATTTTTCTATTTGTTACAGCTTTATGTCATAAGTGTAATAGCATGATTTATATTATCATATTTAGACAAATGTAAAATATAAATCTACAGGTTATTACTTAATCTTGAAATTTGTATTTCCTGTTATTCATAATATAATTCTGCTGTACCTTCATTTGGATGCTTCCATGTCCATTTCCTTTTAACATTTTTTTCAAAAAAATAATTCATAATATAAAGTTCTTTTTCTGTAAACTCCACAAGTCTATGTCCTCTCTTATTTCTATTACCATAACCAAAATTACATACAGCACTTTCATGAATAAATGTAAATAATTATTTTACAGATTTTTAAAGCATTATTTAATGTAATATCTCACAAAATAAAACTAGAAGTACAACCCATGACTAAAAAACTACACGCTTGTGCATCTGGTTTAAACATTTATAAATATATAATAAAAATAATTAAAGCAGTGAGAACTCATAATATATATATATATATATATATATGTGTGTGTGTGTGTGTGTGTACAATTCTTATGTGTAATAATTATTTTTTATGAATTTGTTTTTGATCTAAGTTGGAACCTTGTTAAGGCGTTTTTTTTTTTTTACATAGCTGAAATTTTTTTTTTTTCAGATAATTGACTCATATTTACATCACCTTGTAATTGGTTACTAATCAATAAATAAGTATCAGAAGTATCTAGCTATTCATTATGTTGATTGTGATAGATACATTTATCTTTGCTCTTTCATTTTATCACTCTTTATTTCTTAGATACATTTATCTTTGCTCTTTCATTTTATCACTCTTTATTTCTCCGCAAATCTGTTTATGTGAATCTTAATTTTTACTTCTGTTAATAAGTTATGTAAAGCTTCCTAATCAAACTTCCAGATTCTGTTATTTTCTTTTTGTTTTTTTTATTACACATCCTATTTATATTATGCATATATCTCCAACCTCTCTTCTAGGTTTTATTTTTGTATTTATTTGTATGATCAATATGTTGTTTTTTTTAATTTATTGATTCATTTTAGTTTTATTATAATTGTCTAATTGATAGGTTTTCATTTTATTTTATTTTAGAATGAAGCATTATGCTAATGTCATTACTTTTTGTCAATATTAATCAATATTTCTCTCATTTTTTGTATATTATTTTATCTTTTGTTGCCCTCCTTCTTTTTATATTAACCTGTTCCCTCTGCAATTCTTAATTTTTATATTGTCAAATATATCTAATTTTCACTTTTTTATTCTAATTTATATTTATATTTATTTTTAT
Organism: Epiperipatus broadwayi; assembly: GCA_028023455.1. Lineage (NCBI taxonomy): Eukaryota > Metazoa > Onychophora > Udeonychophora > Euonychophora > Peripatidae > Epiperipatus > Epiperipatus broadwayi. The sequence continues at coordinate 52,645 of JAQFVV010007151.1, read as the reverse complement.
GCTCATTCCTTTTTTTTATGTGTACCTTCTCTTCTTTTGATTGCTTTCTATGCTTAATATTCTGATTTCTACTTGTTTCATTTTTATTTCTAGCTTATTTTCAAAGTATCTTCAGAGTCAGCTATGACTATTGTTTTTTTGTTTTTAATTTGGGGATTGACTTTTTTTAAACCTTTTCAATTCCTAGGTTATATTTGCATTCATTGCTGAATTGGTCATAGGTTTTGTTCATACCATAATATTTTCACTAACTTATAGTTGTAAATACTTTTTCTATTTATTCTATTATACTAATGATCATTTTATAACACTAGGAAGATAAAAACAATTAAATATCATTTTATTATTGTAAATTTAGATTCCAATTTTTATACTTAATTCAATCTTCATTGTGTTTTTTTATTTTTTGGTTGCTTTTAAACATCATTATTTTGATTTTCATTTATTTTATTCCTATTTTGGGCTTATTTTTAAAGTATTTTCAAGATTTGCTAGAAATATTGTAAATCTTTATCTATCTACTCTATTATGCTTATGATTTTTGACACCAATATGGTAAGTGTTCCACTTTTAGTTTTTCAGTTTTGCATACCTTGTGAAATTTCCAAAGTTATATTAAAAATACTAATCAATAAATGTTGCATGACCCTTTGGCACTCATTAACATATAATTTGATATGTAGTTTTACAATAATAAAATACAGAATATTGTTTGACATTTATAAAATAATATGAAAAAAAATACATAAATGATAAAAAATGTTATATAGTTTGATTAATGGGGGGAAATGAACACAATTCAGTTGGTTAAGTTTTTCCACAGAAGACATTGTTGTTGATTGATCAGAAAAAAACTGAAAGCATTGGTCTTGTAATAAAATTAAATGATCTTAAAAATGTGTCATTTTACCTGAACAAGGTTCTCTGTTTCATCTATATTACTTTGTATTTTAAACATTTTTCTGTAAGGTGTTTATGGGCACATAATTGGCACTAAGAATACTGCATTAGCATTTTTGTGGCAACACAATCTGCTGAATAAAATGTAATGCCTTGTGCAAATATGTGTCACCTACAGTGCAGAAAAGAAAGAAGAATGCTAAAGAAGAATTTGTATCAATTGTGTGCTGTCCATATTCAGGCTGCCAAATTATTTTGTTAGCCCAAATCAGAATGGCAGATTGAACCAGGTGAAAATTTAGGTCTGATTTTTCTTTATCATGGATCTCCCTATTAATATTCTCATCAAACTGAATAGCAACTCTTCCATCTCAGTAATAAATTGATTCAATATATGCAGAGAAGTTTGTTCATGTGCCATGTTCATTTAACTTATAGAACAAGTGGTGAGTACTGACAAAGAACCAATCTAGATAAACAAATCCAGATTTTCCAATTGTTAGAAATACAACCATAAAAATGCTATGAAATGACAAACTATCCATATCATAGAAAATGGTTAATCACACTGGAACTAGAGAAACTATGCCTCTTGAGTAAATATACTCTAGTTTTTCAGTTTAAAAATATAAAATCTGATATCTCTACATCTGAGTGCTGTGTTTAAATAAGTTGATTCTGATTTCCTTCTTTGAGAAAGAGGGTGCAATTGTTTCTGTTATTCATCTAATAAATGTTTGGTCTATGTTGATGTCAATGCTAATTGTTTATGACATTCAACCATCAATTGCAATGCTAATTGTTTATGACATTCAACCATCAATTGCATTATTTTGATGCAATGTCCATAACTCACATGCTTGTGATTTAATAATTTTGGTTGAATCCAAATGCAAAATCCTGAAGAAGAAAAAAACACATCCCCAAAATAGTTACAGTCTCATCTAAATCACATATTCTCAAAATAGCATCAAAATAGACTTTATATATATATATATATATTTTTAGGGAATTCATGTTATTTATAACCAATAAAAAAAATTTACTTTTTTTTTGGTAATTTCAAACAATTTTTTTTAAAAACATAGTTGATTTCTTTATGGAATTTGTTTTTTTTTTTTTTATTCACACTTGTATGACATTAAGATCATTTTTCTTGATGTTTACTTAAATTCTTAAAAAAAAGGAAAAGAACAAAAAAAATGCAACTTTGTATTATATTATTTTTTAATTAAAATTATGTAAGTTTTTACAATATATATTTTAATATATAATATAGAGAGCATACCAATAGCTCAAACAAGCTTTTATTTAATAAGCACAGTAAGAGAAAATTGGCATGCTCTCTACATTACATATTTGTAAATACATACTTTTAAAAGCAATGTCACATTATATATGACTTGCTTTATTGATTATTATAGTATGTATTTTAGTATTATTTTTATAAATGCAAACATAAACTTTCACTTTAGCATTATTTTTCTCTTTTTTAAAAAAAATGCATATACCATTGATTTTTATAACACATTTGTAATTTTCAGAAAGTATTATATTTATTTATTGAGGGAGGGTGAAGGTACATTTGAATTTTTACATTTAAGTGTTGATTAAGTTGGTAATGTTTCATTTTGTAGTCATTTCATGAAAAAAAAAATTTAAGAAATATGATAAGGCCAGATAGTTATCAACCTTTTAATCATAAGAGATATTTTTATTCAATTTTTGTTACAAGAATAGAAGACTTAGTTTTGCTTTTGACTACATTGAGTTAGGCTATAATAATGAATTTATTAGGAATATTATTGTTAATAAATATCTATAGATCTGTTAATAATAAAGATTTAAAAGTTAATAAGGATAAAGATTTTATTTCTTTGCCATATCAATTAGTAAATTAATTTTTAAGAATAATTTTTAATGGCTTGGAAGAAAGGCCTAAATTTAAATTCATTACTAAATTATTCAAAACAGTTAATTGATTACAAATGTATTCTTGGAGTAGTTTATAAGATTCCTTGTAACAGTCATAAAATTTATATAGGTTAGAGTAAATTAAGTCTTAATAAATGGGTTAAAGTTTATAAGAGTAGAGTTAAAAATAAATTTAACTCAGCTTTTTATATTCATGAATTAGATACAAGTCATAAAATATTATTTGACAATGCAGAGATTATCTTTTATGAAAAAAAGTGTATTGAAAAGAAGAGTAAAAGAAACTTTGATGGTAAAGTATTTTGACTTTGAGGTCATCAATCACATATAGACATTGAAATTGTTTTTTGAAGTAAATGATGAGAAAACTATTTTGTTTGGTATATATGGGTAGCATCATTAGTTGAATTTTACTTGAGAAATTCTATTTGTTAGTAGATGGAAACATAGTTGTGGAAAAATTTTAATATAGTTAGTTCATTTGGCTAGTAATGTAATGTTATATGAATTTTTATTTTATTTATTGATTAGTATTTTTAATATGGCTTCAGTATTTTACCTGATATGTAAAATCAGAAAATATAGTGCAGAGTGCTTACTATATTGGTTACTGATCATTTTATGTGATCAACAAAACAAAACCATTACATTATTTTGATATTATTAGATATTTAGATTTATTTCCTTATGTTAATTCAATTGTATTTTTGTTTATTTATTTCTTTGTGGAATTTACCTTTTTTCATTGTCTTTATCTTTGTTTTACAGTTTATTATTTTTATATATTTTTTTTACAAATCCCTTTATAATATATGCTCCTCATATAGATATGTGTACTGATTAATTATTTTGAGGAATACTTTTTTTTTAATATTAAAATAATTAGGATATCGATCTAAGCTTTTTATTCATTGGCATCAAAACCATTTATGATAAGGTTAAAGCTTTATATATAGCTTTTTTTTTAAATTCTTCAAAGATTTTGGTTCATTACTTTTTAGAACATTCTTTAACAGTTACAGACCATGATTTAGACTTTCAATAATATTCAAATTATTCCTATCACCAGCAATATTATCTCTGTCAGTTTTTTAAAAGATCACAAACATTTTCTACCTAGACAATATAAGGACCACTAATATTTATAAACCTATGAATTGTATATCTGTAAAGCAATGAACTTGAAAAAAATTACATTTTGGAACTATATAGACATATGTGCTCAGAAATTATATTTCTGGTGAACATATTCGATTTTTATAAGTCTAATAATAAAACATTCCGAAGGCATCATCTAAATGTTCACTTTTTTTAGTATAGTATATATATATATATATATATATACTAAAAAAAGTTAGAGTTACATATATATATATATATATATATATATATATATATATGTAACTCTAACTTAAATTCAAAAGTGTAATAACCCTTCCAAACCAAATGCTTTTAATAATACTACCAATAATTATTTAATTAGTCCCCATAATGAATCCCCTAAAAACACCCAATGCTTCATTTTTATTTACCATTCCAATCTTTGACAACAATAAATTTTAATATAATATCATTTTTTTATAATTCATAAATGAAATATATTACACATTTTCATTTATTAATATTTAAAGCATCTGGACTAAACAGCTCTGGAACCACATTATTTATATGGAACCCATTATAAATTATGTACATTCAGTGCTTATTTTTTTAAGGCTTTTATTTAAGAAATGATCTCAAGAATAAATATAATCTTTATATGGGTTTGTTTGTTTATAACATGTATTTAGAGACCTACATTTAGAAAGGCAATTTCAAATAAATATTTTATTCTACTGTGCTAATTCTTAATAATATGTAAATAAAAAATCGTGGAAAAGACACCGGATTTTAGGACCAAACCCATCAATAAAGTTCTAATCAGTACACTTATACATAATGTATTGATTCTTTATTTTGAATTCAAATGTTATATGTAAATAGGGAAGTTAGAATTATGGAAAATTAATCAATTATTACTAAATATTTATTCTATGAAGTATTACTAGATTGAAAATAAATATGGAATAGTGTATGTTGAATAATTAGCTACCTGTATCATTTCCTATTCATGTGTATATATATATGGTTGAGTTATGAATTTTGGGTAATTTTGATTACACACACACACATATATATATATATATTGTGCCGTTCAAAACATGTTTATCCGTCTAACATGAGCTGGGACTCACAAAATGTACTTCAAACCTAGTCAAGCCCAAGATTTAGGTCAGGGACCATCCTAAGCCCCAGATCTAACACCTAATGAATAACATAATAGTGATGGCACATGAGAATTAATCTTAATCTAGCCGACTAGCAAAGCTGAGTAAAACAATGAGACATCTATTAACTATGACTAAACTAAAATATATAAGCAGGTTTTAAGATGTGGAAGTGGAGGAAAAGGAATTCGAACTACTCAAATAAGTTAGACAATAAAATATAGTTTAATATACTGACAAATTATTATACATTTATAAATTAATTATATACATTAGTGTGTGCGCGAATGAGCAAGCGATAGATGATTACATAGTGTCATTCACGCTATTATTTCTCATATGCTCTTTATTAGCTAAATAATATATTACAAATAAACACACATTTTTGTTGGGTCTAATATTAAGATGCCAATCTATTATTAGAAAAAAGAATTCACATAAAATTGTTATTAATGCTTTGGTTTACGGTTCTGAAACATGGTGACTAAACATTATTTAGGGGAGTGTTCTGAGATTCATTATACATATAAGATAAATTATTTTCATGCCATTACGGTCATGAAAATAAATAAAATACATTTGAAAACATTTGATTATAGTTGAATCTATGACAAAATATTTAATGAAAATTTATTTTAACAATAGTAAGATGAACGCTTTATTTTTCCCAAGGCATTATAGATACTCTTAAATATAGATATATAAATTACGACGGTAGGATTGTATATGATTGAAATAAACTTAATTAATAAAATAGAAGTAATTGGCATTTATATATATATATATATATATATATATATATATATATATATATATATATATATATATATTTAAGCAGAGCACAATTTTAATATTAGGAGCATTAAAAGTGGGTCATGAAGCAAAAGAAATAATAATAATATGAAGAAGTTTGTGGTGCTGACATAATAACCTAAAAAAAACTAAGAGGAATAGGTCATGCTTCTGGATGAAAAACAAAAATCTCACATCCCCTTCTTGGGTAGTGCTTAGAGAAAAGTAGATAGGCATGGCATGTCCCAGACTTTTGCTGGTATAACTGACGTGAGAGGCCTTTTTATCTACAAAGTGAATATGCATAGCATGTGCCAAACTTACGGGATCACTACCAGAGACATTTTATATGAAATAAATATGATTCTGGATAGCTCAACTATCTGAGGAATGAGATATGAGAAGAAATCTATAGGTTCGAACTTGTCGTAATCCCCAGATTAGAAGACTAGAAGCATGTAGTATATATATATATATATGAAGATATGATAAATGTCAGGAACGCAGTACAAATGAATGTCTCTAATGACAGTGAATAAGATATACTGCTTTTAAAATAAACGACCCTAGTTTGAATACCATAATTTAGACAAATAATATGCTATGCAGTTATTATATATATATATATATTATAACGAACCGCTTCGCCCGCTGAAGGATCGTATTAATAAATTCATAGGACTGGCTATAGTTAACTTAAGATTTAACCTTATAGATATATGAATTTATTTTGTCTCTGCATGATTCCCGGGCATATTTATGGATAGCGTGTTTGCTTCCAAGCGCCAAACCTATTTGCGATGAACAAATAAGAATTACACCGCGGGACTCTATTAATGCAGAATAAACCCCGATAGCGACTCAATAAATATTTGCTGTCGCTTTACCTTTCGCGGTAAGTAAGAAAAAGGGGTGGTGTTCATTAGCCTAGCTCATCTCAGGGAGTGGTGGTCAATAGACCGTGGACGGGAATTAGGGATTCCAACACTACTGTCTCTAACTGGGAGTGGATTAATATTTGTAATCAACTGTATATTTGATAACTAACTCGATTTAAAAATCCAACCTTATCGATTAGTTTTCCCTGCGCAGAATGAAGTTCTCGACTAGTTTCGGAGGAGTGCGCTCGCTACCCTATACTAAAGTTTTATAAGCTGGTTCTTCGAGGTATAGTATACGTTTTACCTTAATTATGACATTTTAGTCCTAACTATGAACTTGATTGACATACTATAAATACAAAGCGAAAGAAAAATATTCCAAAGATATTTTTAATGTAAAAAAAATTTATTATACAACAAAAGGAAAATATTAAAATTCATTTAGTTAACCCCACCCCCCATTATTCACAACTCGTGTTTCATTGAATGCTATAGCATACGCATACATGTACGGATCAAATAAATTATTCTTTGGATTTTAATAGGCCCCGCAAAACACATTAATATTGTTCGTCTATTAAACTGCCTCCACGGACTTTGTAGTTGGTATATTTTATTAAAACAGGTTTTAATCATAGAATATTAAATTATTCCAAAGTTCCAATGGATGACACAATCCGTTTAACACTCGGATTGTGTGGTAATAGCAATTCAATAGGCAATTGATAAAGTTCACGTTACCTCAATATTCCAAAAGCATGGGTTACGATGATAAAGGCTCTATAACCGGATGATCTCGTGGTTCATTTCTCCGTAGCGATCACTATTCTTTGCCGATGATAACCGGAATTCGGCGTTCATTGATTTTCTTCCTTGCAGCACCTTCTGGACTGTGGGGCAGGCCTTCATCGCCTGTCAAGTTGAGGTTTTTACCCCACTCGATGCATGATACACTTTTATTATCTGATTACTTTCTGGACCCGTGCAAGAAGACTCTTATCCCCTCTCTATTTTCTTTTATATCCTTTTTCTTCTCGTCCTTTCTCCTCCATTTTCGTGATCCCCTCCGGCGAAATCCCCTGGTTGCGTCATCCGAATAGACCATGACTGCGTCATTGCGGTCGCCATCGCATCAAAATACATTCGCATTCCAGACGGATCTCGTTTTGTTCCAATTTGCTATCCACTCGAAATACATTAATCACGCACATATATACATTCGCATGCCACAAACACCCCAACAAAACACGAGTTCTACGATGTTTATTTTTTTTTTCTTTCTTTTATAGTCTAACAACTACCTCTAAATAAATATATGAATAATATACGGTTAATATTAAAATATTCCCATCACCATTAAATATTAATATTTCCGATTGTTAGTAACTTTATTAGCTAATAGTATTAGTAATATATATATATACCCATTTCTCTTGTAACTTTAGGTGGACCATCGCTCTCCTCAGTCCGCACCTTGTTACAATATATATATATATATAGAGAGAGAGAGAGAGATTTTACTTAGTAACTTAGTAAATATTAAAATTTCCCAAATACGTTAAGATTTTATTTAATAAAAGAAACATTAAGATTGTCCCCTATCCCTTTTTCTGCTATTTAAAATAAAACAATCCCATCTTCATTGATTTTACAATAACTGAAATATTTAAATACAAGATTTGAAATTTTAAGAGTATGAAAAATGAAGTAAGATTAGCAGTTATATAGAAAACAAATTATAAGTCACCCTTTCAGAATTTAATAAATAATTATAAAATAAATGTTTCAGAGCATTAATTAGCTTCAGTTCTGGATTTTCTCCAGGTAGAAAATCCAGAGTTAAACATATATATATATGAAAAACAAAAAACAAAAGTTAAAAACTTGCATACGCTTGTATTTATGACTATAGATGGCGTTATACCAAAAACACCTTCAAGCGTTTGTTTACATAAATGTCAGAGCGAGTATTTCACTATCTCTAACTTAATTTCCACCTTCATATCATGATTTCAAGCTATTGGCTATCGTCAGTGAAGGACAGGATTAAGAAACTAGATCTAAAACACAAACTCTGAGCGTTTAAGAAACAGTTTCTATTCAGCTTGTGAGCGTGAATCTTTTAGACACGTAATGTCTTCAAACTCAGCATCGTATGCCATATAGCTACATGGGTCTGATATCAGTTCAGCATCACCACATAGTAGAAGTCTCTGCAATATATATCATTGCAAGAAAGACCTCAAAGGTACATTTATGAAAAACAAAAACACAAGTTAAAAACTTGCATACGCTTGTATTTATGACTATAGATGGCGTTACACCCATGTAGCTATCTGGCATGCGATGCTGAGTTTGAAGACATTACGTGTCTAAAAGATTCATGCTTGCAAGCTGAATAGAAACTGTTTCTTAAATGCTCAGAGTTTGTGTTTTAGATCTAGTTTCTTAATCCTGTCCTTCACTGACGATAGCAAATAGCTTGAAATCATGATATGAAGGTGGAAATTAAGTTAGAGATAGTGAAATACTCGCTCTGATGTTTATGTAAACAAACGCTTGAAGATGTTTTTGATATAATACCATCTATAGTCATAAATAAAGCGTATGCAAGTTTTTAACTTGTGTTTTTTGTTTTTCATAAATGTACCTTTGAGGTCTTTCTTGCAATGATATATATTGCAGAGACTTCTACTATGTGGTGATGCTGAACTGATATCAGACCCATGTAGCTATCTGGCATGCGATGCTGAGTTTGAAGACATTATGTGTCTAAAAGATTCACACTCGCAAGCTGAATAGAAACTGTTTCTTAAACGCTCAGAGTTTGTGTTTTAGATCTAGTTTCTTAATCCTGTCCTTCACTGACGATAGCAAATAGCTTGAAATCATGATATGAAGGTGGAAATTAAGTTAGAGATAGTGAAATACTCGCTCTGACATTTATGTAAACAAACACTTGAAGGTGTTTTTGGTATAACGCCATCTATAGTCATAAATACAAGTGTATGCAAGTTTTTAACTTGTTTTTTGTTTTTCATAACTTGTGTTTTTTGTTTTTCATAAATGTACCTTTGAGGTCTTTCTTGCAATGATATATATTGCAGAGACTTCTACTATGTGGTGATGCTAAACTGATATCAGACCCATGTAGCTATCTGGCATGCGATGCTGAGTTTGAAGACATTACGTGTCTAAAAGATTCACGCTCGCAAGCTGAATAGAAACTGTTTCTTAAATGCTCAGAGTTTGTGTTTTAGATCTAGTTTCTTAATCCTGTCCTTCACTGACGATAGCAAATAGCTTGAAATAATGATATGAAGGTGGAAATTAAGTTAGAGATAGTGAAATACTCACTCTGACATTTATGTAAACAAATGCTTGAAGGTGTTTTTGGTATAACGCCATCTATAGTCATAAATACAAGCGTATGCAAGTTTTTAACTTGTGTTTTTTGTTTTTCATAAATGTACCTTTGAGGTCTTTCTTGCAATGATATATATTGCAGAGACTTCTATTATGTGGTGATGCTGAACTGATATCAGACCCATGTAGCTATCTGGCATGCGATGCTGAGTTTGAAGACATTACGTGTCTAAAAGATTCACGCTCGCAAGCTGAATAGAAACTGTTTCTTAAATGCTCAGAGTTTGTTTTAGATCTAGTTTCTTAATCCTGTCCTTCACTGACGATAGCAAATAGCTTGAAATCATGATATGAAGGTGGAAATTAAGTTAGAGATAGTGAAATACTTGCTCTGACGTTTATGTAAACAAACGCTTGAAGGTGTTTTGGTATAACGCCATCTATAGTCATAAATACAAGCGTATGCAAGTTTTTAACTTGTGTTTTTTGTTTTTCATAAATGTACCCTTGGGGTCTTTCTTGCAATGATATATATTGCAGAGACTTCTACTATGTGGTGATGCTGAACTGATATCAGACCCATGTAGCTATCTGGCATGCGATGCTGAGTTTGAAGACATTACGTGTCTAAAAGATTCACGCTCGCAAGCTGAATAGAAACTGTTTCTTAAATGCTCAGAGTTTGTGTTTTAGATCTAGTTTCTTAATCCTGTCCTTCACTGACGATAGCAAATAGCTTGAAATCATGATATGAAGGTGGAAATCAAGTTAGAGATAGTGAAATACTCACTCTGACGTTTATGTAAACAAACACTTGAAGGTGTTTTTGGTATAACGCCATATATATATATATATGATATTAAATCATAAACAAAATGTTGACTTAAAACAATCTGGCAAGTGTATTAATTAATACTGTGTTATGTTTTAAAAGGAGACATTAATAACTTGCTTCATGAATGTTTACATAAAAATGACAGAAAAGATTTTTATAAATTAAGCTCACCAGTTTCTTTGAGATTGGCAAAATATTAATAATAAAAAAGCATTATATATATATATTTATTGCTTGATTATATATATTGATATATATATATATATATATATATATATATAATCAAGTAATAAATAACTAACCGCACCAAAATTAAAGAAAGTGAGAGCATATGAGATAGAATTAAATTTAAAGAAATCATTGGAGAGCAATTTACATATTATATATAGAAATTAATTAAAAACAAATTACATATTAACAAAAACAAAGTTAAATAATATATTAAAAGAAATCTTGATAGATTAGTTAGGCTAGATTGACTATTAGGTGGCAGCTTGGAAATTTACCTTTTAATTTTAAGAGTCCATTTTAAAGTATGGCATGTGCACGGCAATCGAAATACCAGTACTTCGGTGGCAGAAAACTTCTATTAGCATTCTAAAGTTCTTTTTTAGACCTTTCTTCATTTCAGGGCAGCAGGATATTATGGTAGCAGCAGATGATGACCCAAGGGCCGATGAAGAGTGATGGATTTACTGCTACATCATTTTTAGTTTCACAGCAATGTTAAAATCATTTTCACTAGAGCTAATCTTCTTGTGATTCAAAATTCAGTCATTTTATACTTTTTTTTTTATCGGTTGTTTTTGAAGATGCAACAGTAAGATAACATCTAAAAATAAATTCAAATCTATTTCCAAATTAGAAATAGATTTGACAACATGTTTTCAACAAAAGTATCTCTAATCTTAATCGCCTTTTAAGTAAAACTTTAATTAAAAATACTTACCCCAGATTAAAACAATAGTGCTTCCAACCCTTAATTATTTTTAGACAATCAATTGTAGCATCTTCCATATTGGATTTTATAAAAATATACAGTTTAATCGAAAAAGTAATTTAAAAAGAAAAAGTTTAAAAAAATGACATATAATAAAATATTTAAAATCAATATTGTTAGTAAGTTTTGCTCCTATATATATTTGATTCACACCTATAATACTGTGACAGTCAGATGATGTATGTTGGTTTAACCAAGTTCGAATACTAGGCGAAAGTACCTCAAGACCACCCATACGTGAGATATTGAATCAAGAATACTATGACCTCTGCCCTATTCACCTATTCTCAAGGCTAACTATGAACCAACAACATTATCTGAGACACACATAAATTACTTTCTCATCCAGCCCAAAACTAGCATCAGAAGGGAGACATGGATGGGAACACCTATGGAGCTAAATAGTTAAATGTGTGTAAAAGTACTATGAAATATGTGTTTTTGCCTGGATCATTTGAAAAGTAAAAATAAAGCATTAAAATAAAATTAGAAAACTGAAGCTTTTTAGTTAAATAATAGATATTTAATTAATGACTTTAAAATATTACTAATGATTTAACAGCCTCTGCTATTCCCCTAAATTAATGAAAAACTAATTAGATAATAAAAACCGATTGCACAATATAATATTTTTGCGGTCTAAGTCTTTTCTTCCCAATTTCAATAAAATTGTCAACTCGAATCTCCTCGATAAAGTACAATAATAGAAATCTTTCACAAAGCATTTTCTAAGGGCTTTGCATTAAAAACAGACAGTTTAAAAATTATTTAAGACATATATAGCTAAATCAGATATACATAATAAACTAATGGTGGACAAAAGAGGTGTTATCGAGGAGATCAAGTTGGCAAACAAAGGAAACTTACTCGTATGGAATTTAAAAACAAAAATAAAATTGGAAAGAGATTTTAAATGAAAAATTAACTTTTAAACTTAACCACAATGGAATACAAAATATTTACACATGTTAGTAATGAAGAATAGCGAAGGGAAAAGGGTTAAATATATAGATAGATGATCATGCAATATATATATATATATATATATATATATATATATATATATATATATATATATATATATATATATATATATATATATATAAGACTAGTCTAATAAAAATGCTTACATAACAAATATAATTAAATACAACATTTCATAAATATAATTCAATGAAGCAATTATAAAAGGTATGAACAAAAAAAGGGTAGAGATTAAATAGTTAAATGGAGGAGATATGATTACCATCCTGGTTCCTTGCTCCTGTTAGGTGGCATTATGGCTTGATCCGACCATCGATAGGTATTTGTCCAGTCAAGGAAAATGAAAATACATAGCATGGTTTCATGAAAAGTCCTACAGACATGGCACACAGTTTAGATTACTATTGGGTGGATACTACGGCATTTTGATGGTATTTAGGAACCTCGGCAATAGAAAAAGCAATTTGCCTAGCCAAGCATAGTAGAATCCACCAAATTCATATGATTTTTAGCTTGTAGCATGCTCGAACTTCTCCATGATTTCAAAGATGACAGTTGAATAACTTTTGGAGCAAAATGGAAACAAGAAGCAAAATCTGGGAGGTTCAAAGCATAGAAAAAATCTACATGAATATTCATGTAGATTTTTTCTGTGCTAATCTTTGCCACAGGATTTATAGTATTGATTACTGTCACCATAAAGATTTCACTGTCTTGTTGTGCCTGGATTTGGTTCAACAGCTGTTGATCTTCTGTTTTTTTACTATCCTCATTCATTTGTCCAGAGAAGTCCAACTGGTGAATGGCTTCACCTGTTTCATAATCACTCGAGGATTTCATATCAGTGTCATCTTGTTTTTGAGTATCATCTTCTGGTGATGCTTTTGTCACAATACTCTGTTCTTGATGGAGTTCCATATGTGCCTCCAAACAGTTCAATCTTTGCAATGTAATATTCATGAATTCTTGGAACATGTTCATCATCATTTTGTTTTCGTCTCTCATTTCTTTGATGAGATCTTCCAAATTGTATTTTTGGTTAATATGAGTACATATTGACCTATAAACTTTGCCTCTCTTTTGTTCCTCCATTTTTGCCTAATATTGGCTATTTTGTTATATAACAATCCCACTTTATTTGTAAAATGTATTTTAGTCTTTTTATAAACAATCTAGATATGTATATTTTATCACACTTATATAGGAACTATATCCTTCTGTATATATAAAAAAAATTTAGTTCTTTCTAAACTAAGTCAGTATTTTAAGTTCCAATTACTGTTTTATTTATATGTTTCAGAAATTAACTTTGCCTACCTCACAAGGTCCTATCTTAAACCTATACCTATATGTAGAGTTTGTACATGAAAAAAAGTATAAAATTCTGCCGTGTCTGTTTTTAATATTTATTTATACTACATATTATTCTCCTCACTTTACTTTATTTATTGTTATATTTCATTAAATGTCACTGCTGTGTTAATATAATTAAAATAATCCACTTACAGTTTGACCTGGCTTTCTCTGACACTTGAAACAACTAAAAAATGCATTTACGTTAATATACAAGTATATATATATATATATCAAGGAATAAGTGAGCAAAAATATACATAAGTCATGTTTAAAAAATATTTTGGCTCACTACATATACATTTTTATTTTGATCAAATTGGGCATCAGAATGCGGAAAAAAAAATTTACTGTGACAGTCAGATGATGTATGTTGGTTTAACCCAGTTCAAATACTAGGCAAAAGTACCTTGAGGCCACCCATACGTGAGATATTAAATCAAGAATACTATGACCTCTGCCCTATTTGCCTATTCTCAAGGCTAACTATGAACCAACAACATTATCTGAGACATGCATAAATTACTTTCTCATCTGGCCCAAAACTAGCATCAGAAGGGAGACATGGATGAGAACACCTACAGAGATAAATAGTTAAATGTGTGTAAAAGTACTATGAAATATGTGTTTTGTGTGCCTGGATCATTTGAAAAGTAAAAATAAAGCATTAAAATAAAATTAGAAAACTGAAGCTTTTTAGTTAAATAATAGATATTTAATTAATGACTTTAAAATATTAATAGTGATTTAACAGCTTTTGCTATTCCCCTAAATTAATGAAAAACTAATAAGATAATAAAAACAGATTAAATGATATAATATTTTTGCGGTCTAAGTCTTTTCTTCCCAATTTTAATAAAATTGTCAACTCGAATCTCCTCGATAAAGTACAATAATAGAAATCTTTCACAAAGCATTTTCTAATTGCTTTGTGCTAAAAACAGACAGTTCAAAAATTATTTAAGATGTATATAGCTAAATCAGATATACGTAGTAAGCTAATGGTAGACAAAGGAGGCGTTATCGAGGAGATCAAGTTGGCAAACAAAGGAAACTTACTCGTATGGAATTTAGAAACATAAATAAAATTGGAAAGAGATTATTAATGAAAAATTAACTTTTAAACTTAACCGCAATGGAATACAAAATATCTATACATGTTAGTAATGAAGAATAGTGAAGGAAAAAGGGTTAAATATATAGATAGATGATCACACAATCACAATATATATATATATATATAAGACTAGTCTAATAAAAATGGCTACATAACAAATATAATTAAGTACAACATTTCATAAATATAATTCAATGAAGCAATTATAAAAGGTATGAACAAAAAAGGGTAGAGAGTAAATAGTTCAATGGAGGAGATATGATTACCATCCTGGTTCCTTGCTCCTGTTAGGCAGCATCGTGGCTTGATCCGACCATCAATAGGTATTTGTCTAGACAAGGAAAATGGAAATATGTAGCATGGTTTCATGAAAAGTCCTACAGACACAGCACAGAGTTCAGATTACTATTGGGTGGATACTACGGTATTTTCATGGTATTTAGGAACCTCGGCGATAGACAAAGCTATTTGCCTAGCCAAGCATAGTAGAATCCATCAAATTCATATGCTTTTTAGCTTGTAGCATGTTCAAACTTCTCCGTGATTTCGAAGATGACAGTTGAATAACTTTTGGAGCAAAATAGAAATGAGAAGCAAAATCTGGGAGGTTCAAAGTACAGGAAAAATCTGCATAAATTCTCTATAGAGAAATCTCAACAAGCAAAAGCAAAATCTGACAAAAGCAAGCACAAGACAAAACCTCCAGAGAAATCTAAATGAAATCTCCAAAGGGAAATCTAAATGCAATCTCCAAAAGGAAAATCTGAAATGCCAAGTCTTTTGTTCACTCTCCTATTTATACCTTTTTTGTAAGCTACCTTCTATTGTTTTGCCTATGATCTTAGATCTTGATAAGCCTAACTGCACTCCTTTGTTTCAAGGTAACATTTTCTAAAAATAATTTTTACTTTTTTATTCTAAATTTCTTTCTTTAAACTTTGAATTTTATTAAGTAAAAAAGAAAGAGAAAGCCATCTTTAATTTGCCTTGAATGGGCTAATTAATTACAAACATACATTCTTTTAAAAAATGTTGGCAGGCTTATCTCAAAATAAATCATACCCATATTTTACAAGATTTAAAAAGAAAAATACATTCTTATTTTTTTTAATAAAATAAGCATTTTATTTCAGCAGAATTTTGCATTAACTCATATATATATGCTTGACATATATATATATGTTTGATATATATATATATATATATATATATATATATATGCTTGACATATATATATATGTTTGACTACTAGGTTTTACAAGTAATTTTTATTAACAGAAATCTAATCTTAGAATGGAATTTATTTAAAAAGAAATATTTAAGTGCAAATACAAATTATATAAACGTAATTAATTTTAGCTTTAATGCAAAACCCTGCTGATATTGGACCATAAACTCAATTCAGGCCTACAATACTAATCAAATGATCCATTGCTTCAATACTTTAATAAAAAAGAACTAATACTTAATAATAGAATTAATAATCATAAAATTAATAATAAAATATTATTGAAAGTTAAAATTGATAAATTTAGGTGCGCATTCCAAATATATACATAAAAACATATATACGACAAAAGGAGCGCATTGGGATATAGGGGTTTGAATACAGGTTAGTAGGTAGAAACATAAAGCACAAACTTAAGCTAAGAATTGACTGCTTCAATATATATATATATATAATTAAGAGCATGATAATGAGCTCTAAACAAGCTTTTTTTATTTATTATGATAAATGCTACTACAAGAGAAGGCAGTCAAATCATCGTTAGCATGCTCTTAATTTTACATATTGGTAAATGCAAGCTATATATAAGTCATGTGACATCTGACTTTTTATTATATATATATATATATATATATATATATATATATATATATATATATATATATATATATTACTTGTGGATCTGGAATTTGTTTATTTAATAGAAGTGCAATACAGAAACTTCAGACCACTCAAAGAAGTATAAAATATTCATGTTAAGAGTAATTAGAAGAGATTGAAAATGCAATACATGGGTATGAGAGCAAACAGGTATTACTGAAATCATTGAAAAGATTAAAAGATTGAAATGGAATTGGGCTGATCATATTTCTAAAAGAGAGATGGACAATTGTAATATTAAACCAGATTCAAAGAGATTGTAAAAGACTTTGAAAGAGACCATATGGGATAAGAAAGTGTGGAGAAGAAGGATTGAACTTGGAGAGACTTTCATCCTACAGTGGATTAATAATGGTTGATGATGATGATGATAATGACATCTTATCTAATTAAATATCTATAGTAAACTTATATTAATTAAATTTACGATAAATAAAATTGAAATCTCTAGTATCTCATATTTTATGAATAAGTATTCTCTCAGGTAACTATTTCTGTAACACAAACTCTATTTTTTTCTCAAATGAAATGTTCATTGATTTGAAAATAAATACTTTTTCACAACTCAACTTCCATAAAGAGATTCCATATCGATTCCATTAATTTTTTATTAGAATAATGCTAAAGTTGATTTAATATTAATAACAAATGATTTTATTTATAGCATTAATTTAACAAATGAAGAACAAATTACAAAAAAATACAAGTACCTCTTCTTTTATCTCTCTCTTTCTCTCATTTATTATCTATATTTAATTGTTTAATTTTCATTTTCCTAATATAATTAATTGTTAATTGAATTAAAAATTTATTTTACTATCACATAAAAATATAAGTATTAAACTTTAATAGGAATGTTTCAGAGAGCACAAATTTAATTTTTTTAATATTCTTGCATATAAATACATTATAATTTCTAAATTGACTATTACTGATAAGGGATTGTCATTGTTCTTTGTAATGTGTTTAACCTAATTTTGTGTAACCTTCACAATAATTATTATTTTATTTTGATATTGATGTTTTATTCTTATACAAATTATAAAATAAAAAGGGTGAAACCATGTAATGCAATTGGCATTCCATCAATAAAACAAATACCTCATGTATTTTTGAGATATTAAATCCTTAAAATACATTCAGCACATTTTGTTGGTAATACAAAATTTAATAGCAATTAAGATAGCCGATACTCTTTTTTATCTCTACTTATAATTTTTTTTTTGTGACCAACTACAGAGAATATATTTCATTACAATTTCTAAGCAGATATCTATAGCTTTTATACATAAAATTTATCAAGATTTAACATATAAAATGGTTTAAATACTTCTTTATGAACTTATGAGTCTATATTTAGCAATTGGAAATTCATACTTCTAACTATCACACATCAGTAAAGTTTTTCATAACAGTTTATTTTATAATACTATAAAATATAAAAGCAAATTTCCTAATGCTTTAGAATTTTATGTTTGTTGAACATTTCTTCATGGCAATTATTTTTTTAAAATAGCATTTGTTTACTCTTATAATTTTAAAGTTGCTGAAAATATCGAACTGTCTGGATAATTTATTTGTACCATTCCTTTTTTTTACACTATCTATAAAATATACTTTATTCCTATTTTTTTTAAATATTATAAGTCAACTTTATAGATATATAAACCAAACAAATGCAATCAATATTACCAACAAAACAATTCTAAATCTAAACAAATTTCATTACAAGTTCATTATCAACAAAAATATTTATAAAAATATAAAAAAACAAACAAAAACTTTATGATTCAATTGCTAATTGTGAGTATTGATTGGCAGAAAGCATTTCAAAAACTTATACATTATATCATAAATTGCACAATATAATATTAATCTTTTTTTTTCATATGCAGTTATATGTAATTATAAATTACATATTGATATTGTAATATTACATTTAAAAATAAGTTAAATATCTTATTAAATGAATTTTTCAGTGGTATGTGTATATGGTTTATATACAACTTCCTTAATGATTTACTATTATCATCATCATTCACATATAAACGCTTAAAGTCACTTTATTCCAGATAAAAGTAAAGATAAAAAATGTTTTAGTTTCATTTTGTAAAGCTTTACAAACTAATTCATGAATTACAAATATATCTTTTGACATCAAGCAATTTTAACAGATGTGAAATCTTGTGGTAGAGTTTTTCAATTTCTTCAACAACAATATTTATTTTAAAAGTCTTCAATATATTTGTATTACCTTTGAAATAAAATCAATATTATATCTATTTAAATGACATTCAAATAGTCATATAATATAAAAAAATCTACCTTTTTCATAAAATCTTAGTTTATGCTTAACATACAATGTTTTTTAAAAACTATCACAGTTCATTTGCTCCACAACCCAATATAAATATGATTTTTCAAAAGCAGTTGTACATCTTAAAAATGAAAAACCTAGTGATTTTTTATAAGCTTGCCATATAATTTTAAAATTCTATCCATAAGGAATTTTTTTTCTTGTGCCTTGATGCCACATTGATTGAGTTCCATGTTTCATCTCTATATAATACAATTAATAAATAACATGTTTATAAACCAAAAATTGCATTATGGTAATTATATTACTATGATAAATTATCTTATTTCTTAACCTGATAAATAAAATTATGTCATTGCATTTAAGTCTCTGTTCTGTTTTAATGTTATTTATAATTATGTAACTAAATTCTGGATTAAAAAATTATTATCAATACATTGCAGAATGAAAGTCTCATGTTCAATCCACCTTTTCTGATTCATAGTCTTTTTTTCCACAAAACATCAGTAAACTTATTTATTTCCTTCATCCATCTCACATGTAGTTTTATTTGAAATGTTTTACAATCTCTTGAGAATTAATTTAAAACTTCAACTACTCTTTTCTCATACCTGATTACTGTTCCACCCATGTATTTTGTTTTTGAATTCTATTTTTATTCCTAACAAATTTTTTCATATTTCATTAAATAGTCTAATGTTTCTGAATTTCTTTTTGGTTAAGTGTCTAAATTGCAGATTAATGAAGAAAAAGTGATAAAACACAGATATTAAAAATCTTTTTAATAGCATAAGCTTATTGCATTTTAATACTCAGTTATGCCTAGCAAAAGCATGCATTCAGGTTTTATTCTGTAATTAATCTTATTCATTATGTTTTCATCTGTATTATTAATGTGACCAAAGAATTTGTTGACAACTTCTTTAAATTTCTTATTATCAATTTTTTTCTGATAAAATCCATTGGACATTATTATAGTTTTTTAGATTTATTTTTAATCCCACTTTCATAATTTCATCTAATGATTATTGCAAGATTTCTTGAAGTTGTGAAGCATTATTTTCTAGAACAATCACATCAAGTGCAAAATCTGTCTGAGTTAAATAATTCACATTTACTTTTATTCTCTTAACATTCTACTTTCCTGTCAACCTGCCAATACACAGTATTTGAAATATGGAATCAGCTTGCAATAACCCTTCTTAATGTTATATTTCTTAATATAATTATGTAATCTAATCATTGTAGTTGCATTTTAATATATATTCTTTGGAATATGACAATATTTCAGATTTATATCTTCATAATGCAAAGCTTTAATCATTTGTAAAATTTCTTATGGAATCAAATGCTTTTCAT
Organism: Epiperipatus broadwayi; assembly: GCA_028023455.1. Classification (NCBI taxonomy): domain Eukaryota; kingdom Metazoa; phylum Onychophora; class Udeonychophora; order Euonychophora; family Peripatidae; genus Epiperipatus; species Epiperipatus broadwayi. The sequence goes on along the minus strand of JAQFVV010007151.1, from coordinate 31,651 downwards.
AGTCATAAATTCTAAACATAATGACAATTCATATTTATTACTGCTTACTGCAATCTCTTTCAATACATATGTAAAGATAATTTTTAAGTATAGATTATTTTTTGATTGGTTTAAATTCAAAATTTTTTGTAAACAGATTGCATTTATTTTGATAAAGATTTTATATAGAATTGATAGAAGAATAAAGTATTTATAATTTATAATATTTTCTTTATCATCATTCTTAAAGATTAAAACAGTAAAGCAATGAACTGCATTATATTTTGTTCTATATTACCCTCATATGCAAATTTATATAGCATATAATAGCTCATGTATTGTGATAAACATTGATTAATATTTATTAAACTGCAAGTGTATAGTACATTAAACACACACACAAACACACACACACACACACATATATATATATATATATAAAACAGGTGATATTTTATATGCATAGCATGCAAATATAAATTAAGATTGTAGTATAAACAGAATTTTGCAATAGTATATATAATTATTAGTAACATATTTTATTGAGTGTGTGTTCACTCATTCATTTATTGAAACAGTATGAATAACAAGAAAAAAGTCTTTTTGTACCAGATTTTTATTTTTTTCAAAGTAAATGTGATGTCTGACTTTCATTGTAAATTGTAATTAAATATGTTCTGGGTGATATTCTTTTATTTCAATAACTTTATATATATATATATATATATATATATATATATATATATATATATATATATATATATATATATATAAACATAATAGACTAGTCTCATTATCAAGAAATTATGATCTATAAATGTTTTTATATTTTTAAGTCAGTATCAGCTTTTAATATATTCTAAAATTTTGCAGTGTTTATAATTACACTTAGAAAATATTTTATTATATAAAATACTGCATGTCAAATTTGAGAAGGATAATAAAATCCAAATTAACTGTATGTGTTTCATCATAAATTAAAGCAATTTCATTAATATATATATATATATAATGCTCTGTCACAAAAAAAATAGCTATTGGCATATTTTAAATTTTATTTACAAATTTTCCTTTTTTTTTAATGTGATCATTATGGCACTCAGAGAAAGAAAAATGATTATTCAAATAAAAAATTTGTGAATTTTAATGGGGATTTTTTTTTTGTTAATTTATTTATATTTCTGTTTTTGTTTTTTTACATTATTTTTGGATAGCAGATAATTAAGTCTGTATCTAGACAAAGCATAGTTTGTATATGCATTATATTACTAATGCATTTTTAATCATCTGTTGATTTTTTCTCATTTAAACATTTGGTATACAACTTTATTTATATTTTTATGTGTTTTTATAAATATCACTAATAATTCTATAATTTTATATAATGTTTTCTTTCATATATTTAATTTAATGTCTCACCTCTTTATTTAAAATACTTGGATATTTTGAAGATATTTGTTTTTTGTTTTTTTTGTTGTTTGTTTTTTATTATTATATAATGCTTTATAAAACTTTTTCAAAAAGGTCATTATATCATGTCTCTTTTATGCAAAAGTTTTATTTTTTCTTTTTATTGCTGAGACAGATTTCCTTACAATACCAAAATGTTGTTTTACAATTATCAGATATTTATTCTCAGCCATAGCTTTCATTTCTAATTCACAATTATATTTTTTATATTATTATTAAACTCATTTTCATAAATTCTTATAAAACTCTAGATCTTCAATTCTTTTGATTGAATTCTTTAAAAAATCATGTCTCTTGTTTTCTTAATATATTGTTTTGTTACAGTAGAATATTTATTGGTAAAATGCTGATTTTTAACAGCTATTTGTTTTTTTAATTTCTAATAGAAACTTAGTTATTTTTTATTGATTACAGTCAAGTTTTATCAAATTATTATTTAATTTCCTTAAAGTATTATGAAGATTAGGAATATCAATCATAAATGTTTTTGTTAAAAGGTTTTGTCTCTCTAGATTTGCATTAACATATATACTTCATTTCACTAATTGATTATTACTTCCTGTGTTGAATTTATTAAGCACATTACAATCTTGAAATATATATAATGCAATTTTCCTATACATTAATTTTGATGTTTCCAGGTCCATTTTTATTTAGCACTTGCTTCAGAGAACGATTTCATAATATGTTTTTTTCTGCAAATTTCACAATTCTTTGATCTCTTTTTTCTATCATTTTAGCAAAATTTTTGGGAAGCACTTTTATCTTTCAATCATTTACAAATTCTGGCATAAGTATCCAGTATTAAAGTCTCCCATGATAATTTTAAATTATTGTTCAGTCTGATCAAAAACATTTTATACATTCGTATAAAAATCATCAATCACAATGAGAACTTGTTGGTGCATAAACCTGAAACATTTGCACTTGTTAACTTCTAATAATTTAAATAATTAATTTTGCTATTCAACCTTATGTGTCATCAAACTTCATATTTTTTTCAATTTTTATTTTCAATAAGTCCCACATATGTTATACGCTTTCAGAATTTATGCCTTTGAAGTAAAATACATGTCTACTTTTTAAATAAGTTATTCCTTCATCTTTCCTTCTAACTTTAAAAATTCCAACAACATCCCATTTGATAGTATTTTTTTTCATTTTTAGAATCTTTTCAAACTAAAAGTCAATTGCTGTTGTAAATATCTAAATAAATGGTCTACTTTCAGTTGATGGCAAATTCCTTTTTTTTCCAGAAATCTACACAATATAAATATATGAAGTTATTTTCAGATCCTGCATACAAATTTGGTAGTTTTTTTAGTTATTTAATGATTCACAGATTAACTAATAAAGGTTAACTGGTTGCATTAAATTGATTGTACCGATTTTCAAAAAATTACAATGGTGTATAGATTTTATTACACATTGTATTGCCCCATTCTAAAAATATGATTTGTTTTACTTTAAATAATAAATAAAAGTAAAACTGCCTTTCTAAAAAAAATAGCTCACTGATAGGAAGAGTTTAGCTTTTCAATTTAAAGAGAAATGATAAAAGAAAGAAATTAATCACAAGGTTTTCCCATTGCTGAGTAGTGAGGCTTTAATTAAACATTATTCCATCTTTGTTTATTCTATAGCTAAGAATGGAAAGATACATTATTTACAAACCAATGTTGGATGCATTAGCTGATTTGGCTATATATCAGATACTTGAGAGAAAAGTCCACATTTTTTGAAAAGAATTTCATTTATCCTAAATTTGATATCTATGTCGTTAACACTAAACACTAATAATACTACTTCTCTTTAACTCCTTGTGTTAAACTATATATGTAATGTATAATGTAAGATGAAACTAAATGTGTTAAGTAATATTCATTTTAGTACTTTAGATGCAGTAATCATTTTATTTGTTTGCTTTCAAATCTAATTTTGTTTTAGATTTAATTTCTTTATAACCTTTTTTTTTTTAATGTAGACAGCTATTTTATATTGTTAACTAGTTCTAAATGTAATGTTGGACGGCATTTTCTTCACATACTTTTTATTCATGTTTTATTTAGATCACGAATATATTGCTTATTAAACATTAAAATTTATCTTGAATGTAGACGCTATTTATTTTTCAATTTTTTAACAATTTATGTGCCAAGATTTTAATTTTTAATACTAAAATTAATTAGGATCTTTCAAATTTGATCTATAAAAATATTTTTCTTTACCTTTTAACAATTTTATATTTAAATCATTTTCAAACTATTCAATTATTTAATACTTCTGTTTGATAATTATTTATAACCTAAATTGGCTAAGTAAGTGTGTGAGAGTATAAGTCGATTACATATATATATATATATATATTGTGTGTGTGCATAAAATAAAAGTTAATTTTATATTAATAGTTATCATAAAAATTTGATTCTAAATTAAAATTAAATATATTTAATTTACTTAACGGAATTATATAATTACATTTTATAATTTTTTATAATACTTAATTAAAGAATTTTTTTAAATTAAGAGGATTTACCATAGCTGCTAATTCCCTCTTAACTGAATTTTTTTTTCTGCTTTGATATTACTATAGTACAGCTTTTTAAAATGTTTATCCATGTCATTTTCTTGTTTAATTCTATTTCTCTTTATTGTGCTTCAATGTTTCTTCTTTTTTTTTAGTTAATATTAAAATATGTTTAACTTAAGAATCTTTGTAATTGCATAATTTTTAGAATATACAACATATTGAGAAGTCATTTAATTTTAAGCATTATAATGATGGGTTAAACGTCAAACGTCTATTAAATCAGCTTTTCTATTCTGAGAATTCTTTTGATTCTAGCATTTCATTACAATGCTAAAGGTTACAAAAGCAAAACATTCGCAACTTGCCACTGCTCAGAGGAAAGTGTTTTTTATCGTAATTATAGTATTGGATTCCATCTCAAAGTTCCAAAGTCAATTTTTTTTCTATAATATTTGTAGTAGGGGAAATTATAGAGGCACTACTACTATAACAATCATTATATTTAATTTATAACTACCGGGTTTTTTTTTTCCTTTTTTTTTTTTTTTGTCTTGTATAATATACATAAATAAAATGTCCAAACCTTGTTTTCGACTTTTTTTTACTCGTCATATAGATAAATAGGTAGGTAAATAGATAGATAGGTATAGAGACAGATAGGTATGTGGATGAAAGGGATGGGATGAATGGATTAAAGACTATAGATAGGTGCATGGATAAACAAAGGATAGATAGATAGATAGATAGATAGATAGATAGATAGATAGATAGATAGATAGATAGATAGATAGATAGATAGATAGATAGATAGATAGATAGATAGATAGATAGATAGATAGATAGATAGATAGATAGATAGATAGATAGATAGATAGATAGATAGATAGATAGATAGATAGATAGATGGATGGATGGATAGATGGATGGATAGATAGATAGATAGATAGATAGATAGATAGATAGATAGATAGATAGATAGATAGATAGATAGATAGATAGATAGATAGATAGATAGATAGATAGATAGATAGATAGATAGATAGATAGATAGATAGATAGATAGATAGATAGATAGATAGATAGATAGATAGATAGATAGATAGATAGATAGATAGATAGATCTTAGAGAATAATGGCTAATTCTTCCAATTGTCACAAACATCTGAAATTTAAATTCAGGTAAAATTTGACTTTTTAAGCAAACTCGGGAGTATTCACATCCATAATCAATCCATAAAGAGTAATTCAATTAATGGTTAGTAAATGGAAATTAACCAGTCCCTTTTTTGCAATTAATTACTTACTTATATTATAGACAATGATAAAAAAAAAAAATCTAATAAAAATAATAAAACAGCTAATTTAATGTCAGATGTGAAGAAATTACATTTTTTTTGTTGATTAGTTTTCCTTGTTCTGCTTTAAAAAAAATTGAATGAATTTTATATACTTACCAAGAATTTAATAGCTAGCTAGTTAGGTTATGAACAAAAAAAAAAAAACTTACGTTCGCTTGCAATTTGAAAAAATAAAGTTTCAACTTCATTTCAACTGTAAATCGTGAATGTAACATGAAGATACATTAATTATGAGACAGAAAGCTTTTTTTTTTTAAAAAAAAAAAAAAAAAAAGCCTGAAGTTACATGGCAGAGAATATCCAAAATGTAAAAATTTTAAAATTTATAAAGTCTAGCAAGTTTTTATTGAAGGAGTTAGAAATAGCATCAGGAAGTTATGTATATTTTATCTATCCATTATAATAAGTAATGTTAAATTCTTTAAATATATTTTTAAGGATTGAATAATAAATTTGTGATTAGTTTAAATTATACATGCATTTATAAATATATAATATGTTTTATTCATTTAAGATTATAAAAGAATAATTGTCTATTTGTGTATAAAACACTAGTAATATATATATTCTGATTTTTGGGATATTTTTAGTCTCCCTCATCTCAATTCTTTCACAATGCAACCAACCATTGGTACTGAATGTAAGAACGTTCTCTCATTATAAATTCTTTTCAGAATAACGTTCAATTTTTAGGTAAATTTAAACACAAACACATACCACAACTTTTGATATATATATATATATATATATATATATATATATATATATATATATATATATATATATATATATACTAAACTTAATGTAATTACAAAAACTTGAACAAAGACTTTCAAGCAGTATGTATTTTAAATGTCCTTTTCACCACCAATTCTTAAAACATATGAACAAAGCTGGAAAAACATCCATGTTTCATGCAAAATCAACTACTCATCAGTTAAACCAGGTCACAATTTACATCATCATCATTTGTTCAAGAATTGCCAATATCAATTTATTTTAGTTTGATTTTTATTTATTAATTCTATTTTTGGTATAAATATAATTCAAATAAAATATTTTGATAGCATGATTTTATTTGAAATTTTCAATTTTAAATTGATTGCTTGGTTAATTTTAACTGAAATTTATCTAAAAAAATTCACCAAAATTTCAATGAAACTGACAATATTTAAAACAAAAATGTTTTCACAGCTTGAGGAGTCAGTGCTTACAAGATGTTAACACATTTAAATTTGTATCAACAAATTGATTTTTAGTGAGAGGCAAATAATTTATGAATTTCAATATATATATATATATATATATATATATATATATATATTGAAATTCATAAATATATATATATATATATATATATATATATATACTATGTCTTTGTATTTAAAAGTACATTTTTGTAAGCATTTTTAATGGTGGAGACTGTCATTACTGCAGAATCATTTTTGTAATAAGTGGTTGCTTTAATATTTTTTTAAGATTTAATGTAAATTAAACAAACCATTTAAATATTATATAAATAAATTTCCAAAATTTAATAAAGCTGAATTAAAATTTACTTTTTTAAATATATCTGTTATATTTGATATTCACTGGAGTGCTCTCTGATTTTTTTTTTCAATAAATGGTTATGACTACCATCATTGTAAGTTTTTTTTATCTTTATTAATAATTACCTTTTATTGAAATTTTTTTAATAAATATAATATTTGTAATATTTTTATTTAATTGGTTACTTTAAATTTTTGTTAAGATTTAATGTAAATATGTTTTTTTTATTAAACATAGCTAATTTATAAAAGATCATTAACATTGTTAAATATATCATTCATCTGAGTTATATTAGGGTATTGACCAACCATGAAAGCATGGAGAGCCTTAATGACAAATTATGAATTAGTGTTGTGTGTGTGATTCTACAATTGTTTGAGATGGAATACAAAAACCCTGGTTGTTTTTCTAATTTTTTTTATCAAATTTAATAGTTGTAAATTTTTTTTAATTGATTGCTTTAACAATTTTTTTAAGATTTAATGTAAATATGGTCTTTTTTTTATTAAATATTGCTAATTTATAAAAATTAGTTAACATTGCTAAGAGTGTCATTTATCTAAAATATTAATAGGGTATTGGCAGACTATGAAAGCAGGGAGTGCTTTAACAGCAAATTATGAATTGGCATGTGTGGTTGTTCCTGAAGTTGGATAGGAACCTTTGCCACAAACTATATACTATATCCCTATAGTTAAAAGCACTATACTGATTTGCCCCAGTATTTTTATTTAATAAACAGAGCAAAACTCTCCATACAGTATTGCCACCCTGTGCTAAACAGAGTAATCAATGGATGCCAGAAGGCTTGTGCATAAAATCCTCATCTAATGCCTACTCATCCAATATCCCCAGACTAGTTTCTGGCTTGTGGCCTTCATCAGTGAGGAGCTTTGTATCTGAGAGCACTGCATCTAAATCTTAGGATCTAATGCAACCCTCTAGCAACCTCCTTTTATTTCTACTTAACTACAAAACTATGAGAATAAATTGAAAACACAAAAAATATTTTCAATCTAAGCTCAATAGCTTATATAGTCATATGGGTCTGAACTCAGTTCAGCACCCATACATTTTGGTGTCTTTGGCTCTTTTACAACCATAGCCACCACTATCCTATTAGGCAGGATTGGTGTTAAACCATTAAACATCACATGATCACATTTCCTATACTAGCACATTAATTGTTGATAAATGTGATCATGTGATGCTTAATGGTTTATTTTTATTTAATGGTGGAATTACTTCTTTTGTATAAATGTATCATTCACCAATCAGACAGCAGAGAAATTACAGATTTTATATATAAGATTAGTCAAATCATCCTAAAAATAGGTACAAAATAATTGTGGATTGATAATTACATAAAAGTATTCTTTTTGTATATGCTTGAGTAACTAATATATATATATGTTTTTATTCTCGATTAGAAATAAATGTTTTTTTAATGTTTCTAGTATAAATTATTTGTAACAAAGTAATAAAAGTTTTTTTTTATTTATTATATATATATATATATATATATATATATATATAAATAAAAAAATATTATATATATATATATATATATATAATATTTCAAGGAAATCAAGTCATATATCATGCTCATTATATAATTTATATAATCTAGTAACTTCACAATCTCCTTTTCAATTATTTTTTTTTTGTTTTTTCTATATCAGATCTCACTTAGAATAGAACTGATAGTTATATTTTAATGACTTATTTTTTTGTTCTATTGGTATTGTTGTTTTAGTTTTTTATGATGATGCATATTAAAGTTATAGATATTATTTATCATGATGTTAGAGTTAAAGCAAAAGCGGACTTGAAAATATTTAGTTGTATTTAATAGTAAAAAAATCAAGCCATATTTCATGTGACTTAACCTAATAAGCTTGTATTACAAATGTAATATAATGAGCATGTTAATATTTCTAAACAAGTTTTTCCAATAAATGCCAGAAGAGAAAGCACTTAAAATCTCTATTTAGAATTATCCCTATATTCAAACCAATTTTGAGCTGATGGCTCTCCTCAGTGAAGCACTAAGATATTCAGACTTTACTCAAATGCAGCATTTATATAATACTTAACTATTATGTATTAATAATATTAATAAGTATTAATATTTAAGTATTAGATCATTTCTGAGCTTGAGTTGGTATTTTGGATCTAGTGTCTGAATGTCTTAGGACCTCACTGAGAAGATCCCTCAATTTGAAACTAGTTTGGGGTAGAAATAAATCTAGATATAGAATTTAAATGCTTTCTCTTCCAGCATTTATTGGAAAAGCTTGTTTAGTGATATTAGCATGCTTATTATATTACATTTAGTTGTATTTATATATGGGACTATTTCCATCATCTAATATTAAATATTGAATGTCTTTAGAAAAATTAACTTTATGTAAATTTTCTATTTACATTCAACTGTTAGTAATATCATACAGGTTAGTTTATATATAACATTTTGAATGTTATAATTCTCATCTTTTTTTAGATGTTGCTGGCATGACTAATAACACTACTAGCATAAGAATCAAACCTCGACCCTTATATTGTTGAATATTAAATTTTTAAGGTAATACTCAGTTGATTAGAGTGTTATCTTAAAAATTCAATATTCAATTATCTATGAGCCTATGTTTGATTCCTATTCTAGTACTGTCATTGGTCAGACCAGCATCAGCTGAAGAAGAGAGGAGAATAATACCTCTCAAAATGTTATGCATATACTAACCTGTATGATATTACTAACAGTTGAATATAATTGGAAAATTTAAAGTTATTTTTTTTAAAGACATCCAATATTAAAATATTAGATATGGAAATAGTCCAATATACAAATACAACTAAAAAAACCATCATCACAAACCTTTAGGAAAACATTAAGAATATTTAATTTTTGATCTAGTATTTTTGATCTTTTGAATTTTTTTTCTGAGTATTTTATTCATTTAATACCGATTCAATAATTTGTGGGGGATATTTTCATTGTATGTTTATATATAAATAAAAAAGCCTTATAGAGTTGTGATTAGGTTAATCAGTTAATAAATAATTTTGTATAAATAAGTACTTATAGAACTTATTTTGACAAGAAATTACTATGCACATTTATCGAGTCATTAGGCGAGATCTTGCAAGATTAGGCTTCTTTTTGGTTAAATTTACAAAAACCAACTTCATTTTTTAGCATTGCCACAATAAAACAGATCACATTCAGTTGTATTAAGGATTTTTATTGAAACATAAATATATAAAACATATAAAGAATAATGTGCATGTATACAATATATATATATATATATATAAATTTTTCAACTATATATGTACATCCAAACACATGTACACCAGAAAAAAAACTTATTGTACTTTATTTTAAAATTTAATTCCCAAATCAGCTGAAGTAATATAAATTTGTAGATGTTCTTCTGTATCATATTTCAAAATTCATTACTTTTACTTTTTTGTCAATATTTCCTCTTTTCAAAGAAAACTTTTTGCTTAACAATTGTAACTCCTATCAGGCTACTTTCCAAGAGAAACCTTATCTTAATAGATCTGTATCTAGTTTTTGTTCAATATACAATATTCACTACAAAAAATAAAATTAATCCTTTATTGTTTATATTATATAATTTTATTTTTTGTTACTTTTATATTATATAAATTGTTTGCTATTGTGCATATATATAACAGAACGCTTTAAAAATGTATATGATTTTTTTAAATTTAATAATCTACATAAAACTTTTAATACTATATGACAACAACAAATTAAAACTAACAATACAAGTGAAATGACTGATCTAAAAATAGCAATTGTATTTATATAAGACAATTAAACCAAAAGTAGAACTGCTTTTAGCTTAATATTCTAACTGATACGAGAATAGTAAATTAAACATAGATGCTTTATATGTGTAAAAATTTGAAGCTTAATAACTTTCTTAAATTTTTCCAAGCATTCTAGAATCTCTTATAGAAGATTATATACATTAATTTAAAGACTGTTATAAACTTATTAGATATGAATGGGCATTGGAATATGTTGGGAATTTTTTCAGATTATAATCTACATAAAATTTTAACAATGATGAAATTGACAATGAAAGTGAAATCCTGTAATCCAGTAATAACAATACTATGCATCTGAACCATATTAAGCAAAAATGGATTTATATTTAACTTAAAATTTTAGCTCCTATAAGAGTAACGACTCTGGTATAAATATTAAGCATCTTTCTGAAGTGTTATATATAAGTGTGTGAGTGTGTGATGTTACTTACCTATCAAAATATATTAGTTACATCAAATTATATGAATACTTTCAATTGAAATTTTATAATCTAAATTGTAATTTCAAAATATAGATAATAATTATAGAGAAGCAAATTAATATGCAACAAACGAGAAAGCAAAGAGTTTGAAAGTTAAAGTAAAATTAATTTAAATAAAATAAAAAATTTATTAAACTCAACCTCTTTTTAAAAACAAAGCATAATTAAGTTAAAGTTGAAAGGTGTTTATAGTGAAAGTTAGATGATAATTTTAAGCAAATGGCATAGTAGTGTATAATACATAGCCGAAGTTCAAATGGGCAAAGAATATATGATCAGAATTCAGAGAAACTGTGTTTAAGATTAAGTCGAAAATGTTTATGAATTGTAATTTTAGTTTGGAAACTATTATAATTTACATATTTACAAACACATATGATATTCTTTATTTTTTAAAAACGTAAAAAAGATTAAACTTAAAATATCATATGTTTTCAGGAATTTTCCAGGAAATTCTGCTATATAAACAAATATTGTATTTAATGTGATCATATAAGTTTCTATTTTTTTTATTACAACTATTATCAATTCAGCTCTATTTATTTTGAGTATAATATTTTATTTGCCGAGTGCAAATATTTCACTTTTCATTTATATTTACATTAGATGCCTATTGTCTGATAACCTTGGATAACTCAAGACTGTTATATGTTATTAAAAATTATATATAATATTTTAAATAAAAAATAAATATTATTTATAATATGCTCTGTGTAACCATCAGGGAATGTGGCAGTTATATTATAAATTTTCTAATATGTATGGAAAATTTGTATAATGATACAGTAATTAATACCATATTGGACTGTATTCTGGCACTAAAATTGTGACTGATAAATTAAAATCCGTCAATCTGTGTTGCAAATATTTTCATTATATTTTACTTAGCTTCAATTTTGCTTATAGTAAATTATTATTAAAGCAAATTTTGATTCTAGGTGTAGGATTTTATCTTTTTGTGGAAGTTTTTTTAAACACTAAAATCTATGATTTACTGTAATAAAAACAATAAATTTATATGTTGTGTGTGCGTGTGTTTATATGTAAAACAACTTTTAAATTATCCAATATAAGATAAACCTTTTTCCAACAATTACGAAGAGAAAGAGTAACGTGTGTGTGCGGTTTCATGTATATGTAATCATATACAATAAAGGGCTTTTTTGCCCACTCTATTTTTGCAATGATGATGACAATTTCATTTGGATATGTGTCATTAGTAAATATTATTTTTTATTCTTTGAAATTTGTATTGTCTTGGATTATTATATAAAGTTTTTCAGTTTGTATATTGCATTAAAATTCAAGCATTATGTTCCCAATCAGATAAAATCTTCTGTTGTAAACCATGAAGTAATCTTATTGAAAGCATAAGCTTTGTTTATCTGTTAAGGATTTAAGTCCATATCTTTCTTATTTGAAAAAGCTCTAGCAAGAACTTTCTCCATGTTACAACACTTGATTTTTACAATTACATATATTTTATATTGTATATTGATCATCTTTGCATTATTTATTACAAATGTAAACTTTCAAATGATAGACATTCTGAAAGTTAATATTTAAATTTGTAAAATAGAATAATAAAATCCTAAATAAAGCTTCATGGTTATATTAAAAATGGTTGATATTACTGGATGCAATTTTATCAATTCAAAAAGTTATTAGAGCACAATATTAAATATTTGAATTCCATTTTTAAAATTCAAAAGGAATTTAAAGTTATTTGTCATTAAAGAAAGAATACATATGTTAAAATTAAACATTAAAGTTATTATTATTATATTTTTTTAAAAAAAATTCTTTATTGGTATTGAAAAAAAATCCTTTTTGTTACACAGTAAAATATGTGTCTGCTTTGCTATAACAAACTTGTAATACTTGACTTTTTAAAAATAAATATTTTCAAATATAATAGGATTTTAGATATATAGGTTTTAGTTCAAAATATGTATTAACAAAAATATTGCATAAAAAATCTTTAATATGTAAACAAGATAAAAATTACAGATTTTTTTTTCAAACATTCTATCTTCTATTGATATCAAAAGAAGGCATGCCTTACTTCTTTAATATGCAAATTATATATCATAACTTCACAAAGGTCTATCTGATGCTGTCATCTTCAGACTTTTTTCAACTAATAATTTTAAAATAATTTTCACCATAAAATGAAATTGCTCATAGCAAACTAAGGTTATTGCTAGGCTAAAAATAATAAAGAAAATATATAGAATTGCAGCACCATGGTAATACTGAAAACATTTCAATAAGTGATTTTGTAGATGTTGAATAATAACATGTTAGAATAATGTCAAAGCATATAAGTTTATTATTTAATTAGTGTTATGATAAACTTTATTTGGATAAGTAATTAATCTATTAATTTCAATTGAATGTAGAACATATTTTGTTTATAATACAGTAGATTAACTGCTTGTAAATAGTTAATATTTAACATGTTATAATTTATAACTAATTTTAACTCTGTATTCAAATATCCCACTATTAAAATTTGAATATGTAATACCATTATACTGATTACTTCCTATATTGAAGTCTGTGAAAACATGTATTTTCTGTATAATTGACTGAGATTTGTACACTTTGCATTTAAATCAAGCTTCAAGCATTGTTTGTAGACAGCTAAGAATTGGTAATGTAAAAACATATTAAATTTAGTATTGACCAATTTAATTGAATGTAATCATAAACTTTGTTTAAAAATTATTTTATATATTACATTCATTATAAACCAGTGTAGCTTCTAGAAACAGTGATTGTTTTTTGGAAGTGACTATGAATTATAATATCATTTTTGCCTTATATATGTGTGTATAAGTAATTAAATGGAGGAAACCAATCTCTCTTAGATTATGATTAATTAGCATTAAAGGTTGAATGAATCACTTCTTCTTTAAGCATTTGAATTCATCATGAAATTAATATTAATCAGATAAAAATATGGCACTAATAATTATTAAACACTTAATCCATTAGAAAAGTATTTAACTTTTAATTAAACAGGATTTAATATTTGTAATCTTGAACTTAGCTTATATATATTGTGCCCTTTTGTATGGGTCTCCATAAATTGTTGTATCAATCTATTTAAAAAATTTTAAATTTAAGATATATTTAGCTATATGATGTTAATTTTGTTTATAACAATCTTTTAAAAAGTGTAATTAAAGTAATCTATGAATATTTGATATGTGAAAATTGTGCTGATGTTTGAGAGAGACGTTTCAATGGGAATGATAATAGTATATGGTTGGGAAAACTGGCCATAATCAATACTGCATTAATAAATTTAATAAATAAATGTTTAAAGTTAAAGTTTTAAAAGACAAGTTAAAATTAAATGCCTATATTTATTGTTGATAAAGATTAATATTTAATAAATAAATATAAATATTTTAATTATTAGTAGTACATGATAGAAGATTAATATTTGATTTTAATAATATCAAATTATTATTTTAAAAATTGTTGGAAGATATTATTTATTTTAGAAATATTTATTTTTAAAAAATGAAATTGTTAGTTTATTTTTAGATTATTACAAGCGTTTGTAGCTTTGTTGTAAAAAAAACAGATGTTAATTAGACACATACACACATGCTTGGGAGTTTTTTTAATAAAGTTGCAAAACTATTTTAAAATTTTGTTATAAAATTTATAAGTATTATATTGGCTATCATGAAATAAAAGTAAAAATAATTAATGTGAAACATTAAATCTGATTTTTAAAATACTGCTTAAAAAATATAACGAATAAAAATAGACTTAATTTGTTTATAAAAATAATCTTATAAAAGTTAAAAGTGAAATAAAGTAAGAAAATATATTTTAAAAAAATGTTTAATGGATTTAAATAAATGATAAAGATTAATTTAAGAATTTAATAATGTGATAAATAATAAATATTAAATAAGTCATTATTTATTTTTAATTCTGTCTTGTTGGTAAAATATGTAAATAAGCTAGCAAGTTGACTGTTTAATTTACCAATCAAGTGGGAGTTTCTTCCGGTATAAAACCAAGGTTCAATTGTTCGGAGGGGGATTGTGATTGAAAATCTAAAAGTAAAGTGTGCTATTAGAAATAGCTAAATAATTATAGACGCTCTCAAAATCGTTTTAAAATTATAAGAGAGTAGTTTTTTAAAATAATTTATAAAAGTTTACCGACAAATATGCAGTGCTAATTTTAATTATAATTTCCTATCATCTCGATCGAAGCTCAATTTACTATCAAATAGTCATGGAAACATTGTATAAGGATAAAATGTATTGGAGACTTTATACTAAAAATTTAACAAACGCTGGGTTAACTAGGAGAGCTACTAGATGCATAAAAATAATATGTTGGACCTTATATAATTTTAAAAGCTGATGGTAATTAATTTTTATAAAACAGATATTTAAAAGAATGAGAAATACTTCTTTATGAAGAAAGTATTTGTAAATTATAAATCTAAGTATATAACTTAGTAAAGATGGTAAATAATAATGATTACATAAATACTTGCCTTGTTAAGTCTTTATGGTTTAAAAGACTAAATTTTGATAGTTTTAAAAGGCAAATAAATTGGAAGTTTAATTGGCCAAGAAATACTTATAAGTAAAAATTATTATATTATTAAAGTCTGAACGCTGGTCATACAGAAGAATTTAAAATTAATCTTACCTAAATATTTGTTAAGGAATGCGCAAATCAAATATACGTGGATATCCAAATCAATTAAAAAATAATTAAATAAGAACTTTGTAAACTATAGACTAATTCTAAAAAATAATAACTTTTAAATAATAATATTTTTTTCCTTAAAAAAGAAATGAATCTGGATCTCATAAACTATTTTAATTTTATTTTGTTTATGGTGGAACTGATTTTATTTTTTTAAAAAAAAAAGAACATTTTCATTTTTTTTTCATAAAAACTTTTAAAAAACACGTGATGTACCGGAAAAGGAAGTAATGTTTGGTGAAAAATTGTGCCTAGGAAAAAGAACTATTATGGATGAAAGAAGACACCGTTGGATTTTATGTAATATGTTTTATTTATTAACTAACATAAATATTTAATTAATTATTGATTTATTAAAGATAGGAAAGGTACATTTACATTTTTTTTTTAAAAAAAGCTAAATATTAACATAACATTTCATTGCATAAAGTTTATTTTATAATTATACAACACGTAATATTTTAAAGAATAATTGTTGAGTGTAAATGTGAAATTATTTTTGAAACTGTTATCCTGGAGGACATCATGTGACAGACTGTACATTGAAGTATCATTTATGGTAAAAATTATGTAATAATAATAATTTGATGTATTTGCTATGTTTTCTTTAGATCAACCAAATGTTATATGATTATTGAATGAATGTATTAATATTTAAATAATATACACGCATAAGATTAATAATAGCAGTTTTATTTTAATATGCATACTTTAAATTGATGATGTAAATTTAGTACAACATAATATGAGAACCTAGAAATAATTATATGATTCTTTCGTGAATAAATTTTAATGTTTTTGTTACAATATTAGGAATTAGATTTATCATATTAGTATAAATTTTTTTTTTTTTCTTTTCAAGTTAGTAAGAGATATATAGAAATCTATATTTTATTTTTTATTTTTATTAGATAAGTAAGTTAATTTTATGTAGAAATTTATATTTTGATCGAAGGTTTATCGCATATAGATGAGGAGGTATAAGAGAGTTTGGATAATTATTATTTTTTTTAAAATTGGTCATCTATTTTTCTGAAGTTAAATAAGGACAAAATGACTTTTGTAGGTAGAAGTTTATTAGGAAGGAATAAGAATAACAAGTAAAGAAAAGTAATGATTTAAATAGAAAAGAATCATAGAATTTTATTTAATATAATACTTTATAAAAATTTGAAATTGTTGAATAATTTAAAATATTATTTTAGAAGAACATATACGTATTGCATATTTTGATAAGACATGTAGTATGACATTATATTGGAATGAAATAAATAGTTATAAACAATAATTGTTATTATATTACAAAGTTATATCAGTTTATACATTAATTGATCTTTGAATAATACTGATAGTAAATGTAATACATACTAGTACATTATAATATAAATAGCAGTAAGACTTAAGTGAAATAGCATTTTACTTATTAAAGTTTGTTTATTTACATATATGCTACACGAATGATATATCACATAAAACCTTTTCTTGTATTAATTGATGACAAATGATGTTTATTAAAATTAAAGTCATAAACTTAATTAAATGTTATTGATAGAACATTTAATAAATGTATAAATTATCTACTTATGATTATGGAAATAGTAACAGTGTAAAAATTTTGTATTATTATTTTTCTTATTTTTGTTTTATTTTCTTTAGTTCCATTTGTGATGTAAATAGTATAAATAAGTTATTTGTTAAAGTTGATGTAAATAAATTTGTTAAGTTGTTTTAAAATGTGTCGAATTCATTATTTTACACCACAGCATTTGACAACAGATAATTTGAATATACATAATATTTGCACAATATGAATTTATTATTATTATTATTTTTAGTAAGAAACACAATATTTTCTTAATATAATTTATAGAAATTGATTGACATTAACATATAATATTACAATGGTCACAAAGTAATTATAATGCACAATATAAGAGTATAATATTATTTATTGCCACAGATTGTTAAATTATAATATTTTGGCATATTTTAAAATTAAGATACTATATGGAAATGAAGACATGTATATGATTTACTTATTTTCTTAATGATTAATGGTATAATCAAATAGATAAGATTAAGCTATACACTAAAGATTTTTATTGTTGGTTATTGTTATTGGAATAAGTTAGGTGTATTTAGGTTTGATATTAAATCCCTTATCATTCCTATCTACATGAATTATTATTACTTTAAGATAATTAGAAGAACCTGAGATCGTTTAATTATATTTCCTTAACAAAAGATTGAGATTTATTTATCTATTATTATTAAAGATAGTTCATTTATAAAAGTCATAAGAGTGCTGTAGAGTTAGTAATGAGATAAGTAGAAGTAATAGTATTCTTATGCCATTGAGACAGTGTCTTGGAAAGACATTGACTCAATGTAAATCCAATTACCAATTGTAACTTCACTTCACAGTCTCATGATTTTAATTAAATACTTATTTAATTAGTACATTATATTGAACTATATTAATCTAATAAGTTATAATATTATAAAAATATATTAAAGATAGTTGTACATATTTTAGCTGAGCATAATGATTTAATTGAGCTAGTCTTATTTTAAATTATATCATATATCGAGAAGTGAGGGTACAATATATATATATATATATATGTACAATATATATGCATTCTATATATATATATATATATATATATATAAAATTAATAAAACAAGTTATAAATTTCATTTAAATGATCATTAGATGGAGCTTACCAATAGCTCTAAACAAGCTTTATTTTTATAATTGCCAAAAGAGAAAGAATTCAAAATCTCTTGTTAAAAGTTAAGGGTCTTAACGATAGAGATTTTGAATTCTTTCACTTTTTCCACTTATAAAAATAAAGCTTGTATTTACAAATGTAACATTTATATTGTAATGTTTTGATTTGCTAACAGTTTCAAAAAAGAATGCAAATTTTATATAATAGTCAAAAATTTAAATTTAGAAAACATATAATTGTATTACCATTAATTTTTAATTTATATTATGTATAAAAAGACTAATCTGTATGATGTAAGTATAGGATTCTGTTGATGTAGTCAACAAACACCTTTTTATAATAACCATATATATTTTAAATAATTAAATTTAGTTCAATTGTAATAGTATTTAATAGTTACAAACATGTTTTCAGTATACTTATCTAAATTTATAATACTTATTTAACTTTACACTTTTTATAAGTAAAATATTACTTGAATTTTTATTACAATAGTTGTTAAAAGGTGTGTGTGCGTGTGTATTTGCAGAGTCTTATTAAACAAGAATAAATGTATTTCATTTATTTATTGAAAAATAATATTTTCTTTCAATTGAGAATATTAAATTTTATAATATTGCA
This sequence comes from Epiperipatus broadwayi, assembly GCA_028023455.1. Lineage (NCBI taxonomy): Eukaryota > Metazoa > Onychophora > Udeonychophora > Euonychophora > Peripatidae > Epiperipatus > Epiperipatus broadwayi. The sequence continues at coordinate 12,309 of JAQFVV010007151.1, read as the reverse complement.
ATTTTTAAATAATAATAACAATATTATCTTTTAAATATAATTATTAACTACATATTTTAATTTCAATAGATAATTATTATAGAGAATAAAATTATAATTTTATTTAAATTTAAACTTAAAAGCAATTAAATTTAATAATTTAGTTTTTAAATATTTAGTTATTTTATTTCAAATTGTAGACAAAAGTTAATTTAGGCAAAAATCTACTAGTTGATTAATAGTAAATAACCAATGAAATTAATTTAATTAATGGTCTGATGTCATACTGTCTACAATATAAAAAGGTAATAGCAAACAAAAAAAGAATTAAATAAAAACTGAAAGCTAATAACCTGTCTCTATTAGTTAAAAAGTTAAAAAATGTTTATTATATTTTATTTTAAATTAATTAAAAGTGAACTTTCAATAAACTGAATAATTATATAAGATAACTTAAGAGGATTATAAAGAGATCATGGAATAAACAAAAAAAATTTCTTCATTGAGAAGCTAAATTCAATCTTAAATGTCAAATTGTAGTCAAAATGTGGTTATTAGTAAAAGTAAAAAGAAACAGTTATTATTATTATTATTATTATTATTATTATTATTATTATTATTATTATCATCATCATCATCATCATCATCATCATCATCATCATCATCATTATTATTATTATTATTATTATTATTATTATTATTATTATTATTATTATTGGAAAAGATGGGGAAAAATTATGAACAAATTTAAGGAGTTTACAAATATTGTTGCATAAGAAAATGTTTTGTTATCTCTTATTTTTAATGAGTTTAATCATTAAGTTATTAAGGAACATTTATTTATTGAAAATATACAGTTGTTATAAAATTATAAAACATTTTATAGAACATTAAGATAGTTATTAAAACAGGCAAAACTTTCTATATGTATCCCCACTTAGTACAAGATAGAGTAATCGATGGATGCCAGAAGGCTTGTGCATAAAATCTCCATCTAGTTCCTACTCATCCAATATCTCCAGACTAGTTTCTGGCTTGTTGCGTTCATCCGTGAGGAGCCTTGGATCTGAGAGCACTGCATCTAGATCTTAGTATCTAATGCAATCCTCCAGCATCCACCTTTTATCTCTACTTGAGTGGCAATACATATAGAGAGTTTTGCCTGTTTTAATAACAGTTATAAGCAATCATAAGAAATGATGATCATAACATGTTTATTGGATTAAGATAGTTACTTATAATAATTATAATTCTATTTTAATTAAAAGAATTGGATTGGATTAAGTGACTTATATGCCCAAAATAAAATTGAAACCTAATAAAAATAATAAATACTATGCATTTCATTAGTAGTGAAAGAATTTTGCCAGAATAATTGGAGTTTTTTTATATGGGATTAAAAATAAATAATGATAAATTAATTCTTGCTGCTAGCAAAAGAGGTGTATTTTGATGAAAAAATGTCAAGAATATGAGAATTTAAAAAAAAAGAATCATTTATTTTAATAATGAATATTAAATAAAGAGAAGAATTATAATGTTATGATAAGCTAGAATTAATTGATATATATGTGTATCAACCTTATAAAATACCTCAAGAAATATGAACAAATAAAAGAACTGCTTACAGACAAACTAGGTATATTCTATGTTTTTTTATGAAAAATGACTTATAAACTAATATTTAATATATGAAGAACTATTATAAAATTATTGAATATTCCAGATTTTAAATGGCAGGATTCTATAATAATATTTCAAACAGCTCAAAAACTTAAGAAGATTTTATTAATTGTAATTTTTTTAAATCTTAAAATGTTTTGCTTTTAACAAAGTATTCTAATTTATTGAAAATAACTTATCTTAACTTTCACAATAATATACATTCACATTATATATCGTATTTATTATCCTTTTATCATTGTTCTTTTTAATTAATCATGATTGAAATATTTTCAGTCAATTCATCAGGGTTTTTTTTTCTATACTAACCTTTAAATTTAATTTATTAATAGTTTTATTTTAGTAAACAAAACATCTGCCATTTTAATCCATCAGTCATTTGAAATCTTTTGTGATTTGATTTTGTTATTACAATATATATGTATATATTGAAATATACATATATATTGTATCCTTTTGGAAGGTTACAATATATATATATATATATATATATATATATATATTGTAACCTTCCAAAAGGAAACAAATGATTAGTATATGTGATGACAAAGAATAGACTCACCTTAATACTACTAATGTAAGATAGACCATAGAAACAGTCGCAAATACATAGGTTTTAACATTGAGAAGCATATAAAATATATTTCACAATGGCATTGCTATTATAGAAACTTTCCAACTATCATCAAGTTATAATCATGAGGAAAATCTCTACAATACACAATGAATAACATAATAATTTATGGGAAATAAGTACTAAGATTATCTTTTGTACTTATAATAAACTATAAATATAATAATTTTAAAAACACAAATTAAATTAGTCTAATTGATTACTACAACCCTATTGATGTCTCACATATAATAACTATTTCTTTAGCAAGCAAAATAATACTGCTTTACAGACAATTGAATAGCAAGTGGGATTTTATTGAAATCCAATTATCCAAAGAATAATATACAATCTCACTTACAAATATCAACTAGAATAACTGTTAGATAATTAATATAACTTTAAAAATACACTGATACTAATAACAAATTACCAGCTTGCGTTAAATTAATAATTTATAAAACATTTTTTTTATTTGTCCATATACTTATGCAGATAATTATCATTAAACAGAATAGTCATTGACGGATGATCAAAATTCTTATAATTAACCAAAATCTAATATTATATAACTCAATTTTGATTACATTAATTATTTTTAGCATTAATCCATTCTCTTTTCTCTTTCCAAACAAACATCAAAATTGATGTTATTATTTTTTTATATCTTGAATAATATAACAGTTATGATTTATTTCTTTTAAGAAACTTTATAATATTTTTTATTATCTTATACTTTTATTAAATTTAAACAAACTTTAAAATACATATGTGACTTTTAGAATTAATATAAATCTCCATAATCCTCTGAACATATAATAACTCTTTAAATTCAAATTTCAGATACTTCAATATTTAATAAAATAAATATCGACTGAATATTATTTTGACAAGTTATAAATTAAAATTGATAGATGTTTGATTTGTAAAATTTAAATTTTTTATTAGAATTTTATACTTAAAATATCCAATTAATAAATTTTATATAAGAATTTCATTATGTATGATTTTGCATAACCATGATCCCATAAAGAAATAATACCAATTGTCAAGTTTGAATTAAAAACGCATATTTATTTTTAACAATAAAAGATTATAATTATGATTATAGATTATAACATAAACAATTTATACCATTTACATTAGTATATATATTCACATTTTTTACATTAGAATAACTAGAAATAAATACCATTCTCATTTCATGTGTTAGTATCATTTAAGTAATTAAATGATAAGTATTTAATACTTCTATTTATATTATGAAATGATTTATCATTCATATCCCATACATATGAGTAATTGCCTTATTATCCCAATAGTATTTCAGTGGTCAATTATTTTATATTTGTTTTTATTAAAGTTATACCAATTTAATATGATTCAATTTTATAAATCATTATAACACTATATTATTATTATTTAGTGAATAACTTTTATATTAGTGATACAGTACAAATATATTTTGAATAAATAACTGAATTAAGAATATTATTATACTTTCATCTTATATACCTATCAAATATTTTTCATTCACTATCTTCATTATTGTTGATTTCATGTTACCCTTCCAACAATAAGTTATTCTTATCACATCTAATTGTATTTGTTTTGCATATGGTCTTTTCTTTTTTTTTAGACTATTGTTATGAACAGTAGAAAGAAAAACTATAAACTCCTAAATAAATTATTTACTTATGATGCTTATTCTCTATTCCAATATCACAGATAATACTTTGGATAAGAAACTAATTTAAAAAAAACCATCACGTAGAATAGGAATGGAGGCAACTACTACTTATTTATTAACTACTATAACTGTTAGATAGTCTTTATTATTTCAATGATTCTACTATAAAAATCCTGGCTTAATTCCAAAACTTTTTGGAATATAAGGATTATCTTTTATATAATTTTGTCTCACATTCCTAAAATAATAATATAAATATTCTTTGGATCAAACCCACTACATATGACATTAGTTCTTCAGGATGACATTACATCATCATGGCATTTTAAAGTTATCCAATTAGACATCTGTATTTGAGAATCATTGTATGCATGAACCGATCGATGTTGATGCTGCTTTTCACATCTATTAATAAGAAAAAAAATCAAAAAATTATAATTTGGTCATAAAATTAATCATATAAAAACATTTTTAAAAAATTACAATTGAAATAAAAGAAAAAATAAACAAATTATTTACCTTTATTTCTGAGAATATAACAATAAAATAAGTATGCTTACTGATATGTGTAAATTTAAAGTCTATCTTGTTCTTTGTTATATTCTCATTGAACTTTCAGGCACAGGCATTTTATACGTAAATGTCTTTTTATTTTTATTTCGAACTTTATTTGGCAAACAATGATCCTGTAGCAAATAGATAGCAAAAGAAACAACACAATCACATGGTTATTGCAGATGATGAGTCTGATATACTCAGTTGACCTCTACTCCATAATTTTTTTATCTTGCACTTAAGATCGCCCATTTCAACCAAGTTATACATTGTAGTGCACAGACTACTTATTTCAATTCTGTCTGTTTCTACTCAATCACCCCAGTTAAACTCTTTCCATAAACTAAGCAAACCGGTTATAAAAGACTTTATTCAAATTCAAACTTTTCTTCTTGTAAATCTTTTTCATAAAAGAAAATGCTGATCGTTATGCAGATGGTTAGTATCCTTCCCTTATCATCATTTCAATATTGTATTAAAAAAAATTATTGCAAAAAAATTTGATTCTATTTAGACTGCCTTTAAATAGCCTGTAATTATTTTTTTTTCTAAAAAGTTGATAGCCTGATTTGACTAGAACAAAAGGCAAATCGTGTACCTGGAATCAATACAAGGTTTATTTTACTTTGATTTGATAAAATAAAATAAAATATTTGTAATTAATCCATTCTTGGATACTTATATGCTTTTTACTTTTTTTTCAGGAAATTTTTTTTATTATTTATTAACATTCTACACTACTTAACAATAAAAATTCTTATGTGATTACCAATGCTAATTAAAAAATTGCTAATATAATAACATATAGTAGATGACCTAATGACTTCTAAAAATAATAAAAGAAAAATTGCATCAACTCAATTTCAAGTCTTAATTTTTGAATGAGCGTTTCATTTTACTTTAACATAAATATATATAATTTATATAATGTGTATATATGTTGTTTGATCCACTGACACATTTATATTTATTTTAAGCCCTTTTTTCATTTCTTTTTTATTAAGATATATTTATCATTCTTATTTTAACCTTTTTAAAGGGGTTCAAATGTTAGTCTCTACCACAATATATATATATATAGAAATGATATTTATATATGCTTCATGTCTGTAATTTAAAAATTAGATGTTTGTTTTAAAAGTAATTGTATACAATTTATATGCACAGATAACTGTATAAGATATGATTAATTAGAAGTTTATTTTAAAATTGCAAGTTTATTTTAAAAATAATTATATACAATTTATATGCACAGATAAATGTATAAGATATGATTAATTAGAAGTTTATTTTAAAAGTAATTTAAAGCAAAATATTTAATTTAGTAACATTTATAAAGATATTTTATAATCATAAAGTGGAAATTGCATTATTTTAGAAAAAGTAATTATTTTTTTTACAAGCAGATCAATTAATTAAGAAAATAAATATTTGATGTAATTTAGTCTCTTATTTCCTCTCAAAGATTAAATTTTGCAAATCTCGTAATTGGACAAATAAGCCATGGACCAAAAAATGGACTGAAATGACAATCAATGGATCTGAGTTTTCTGATAAGCTAACTCCAAGAATTATAAATAATGGTTATAAATTGTAACTTTCTTTGATTGATTATTCCTGATATATTTTGATTGCTTCTGATTAGTTCTTGGTTGTGCATTCAAAATACTTATTGTGCTTGGTATTGAAAAATACAATGGAATAGTAGAGAAACCATAATCTGCTTTACTGCCAGTTGGCAGAGTGCAAATGAAAGATCCATAGAGAATTACAGAAATGAGTCATCAGCTTATGTGGAAACAGTATTGTATTCATATGCTGAAATTTCAAGTGACTACTGCTTTGGGAAGAAACCAGCTATCAATCAACAACTAAACTACCATTCAATGCTTCCTGTGGAATTAAAAATAATATGATTAAAGCCACACCATAGTTATGGTTGAATAAATGAAGTCCACTAAAAGTGTACCAATACCTGAAAAACAATCTCAAACTCTTAGTGATGAAAGGAAATGAGTATGAACTTTAAAAATATCTTAGCATAAATTTCTAGTTTAAGCATTTTGTATTTATCTGCATTATAAAACTTATTATTATTTATTGATTTGTAAATCTGTTTGTAACTAATATGATAAGGAATTGCTATTTTATTTTTTGATTATACCACAATTCAGTCAGTGTAAATCTAAAAGAGAAGAGTAAATTTTTATATAAAGGGATTAGCTCCTTTCTTGCCATCCTTAGTATTTTAAAGCCAGTCATTTCCACTTCCTGCAAATATAAAACAGGCTACAAAGACAGAATAAATTAAGATTTTTTTATTATCTTTTAATAGTTTACAGTTTTAAGTGAACTATCCAGATTTGGGGAAAGATAATTTGGGTGTATTAATATAAGTGAACTGATATAATTTTAATTCAGGCTGTTTTGTTTATATATAAGATTTTTTTGTATGTTATTTATTTATTCATAAATAACTGTTATATCCTTATGATTCCTGGTTATTTGCACTCATTATGCTATTTAGAGCAGTGATATGGAGTATATGTACATTCATACCATTTATCATCTTCTTGTTTTTGTACATGTCTTAGATGATACCATTTGTGGCTGCAGGTCACTCTTATGCTTAGTATCTTTGTAGAATTATGCAAAAGATAAAAATTCCTATCATATAGTGCATTTCTAGCTCACATGTATTTGTATATTCATAAATAATTTATTGCATATGTTGTTTTCCTTTGTCTTACATTCGCACATGTAATGTTTAGTTAATTACCTGTATTACAGTCTGAAAGTAGTTATGGTATCTCAGTTATTTAAATAGTTAATAAATTTAGAAGATCCTCAGGCTGTAAATAATTAATCTTAAAACTGTAATAGTAAATAGTTGTGACTGTTGGTCTATGAAGCAAGTTTATATCTATTCAGAATCAGTTTAAAATGTATTACATCATATTATCTGAACAGAAATTTAATCAATCCTTAATTCTATCAACTTGTTTTAAAAATTGACAGGGCTGTCAATTTATGCTGTCATGGGTGTATTATAAAATTGTATATACATGAATAAATTACAGGGTTTCATTATCTTTATCATTGTTAGCAATCAATAATTTAATTAGAATATAATAGAGAGCCTAATGTGTCTAGCTGATGTTAGCAGGCTATAAAAGAAACTGTTGTTTATTCTGTTTATCCTTGGGTAATTTTATGGTATTAAAATAGAAACCATTATCTATTTCATAGTTATATGTAACCTATGTGGAATGCTATTAGTAAATTCATGATAGATTGGTGACAAGTCTATAATTTCTAATAATTATTCACTTATCTTAAACTTAACATTGTTTAATCCCTTCCCCTCCAAAATATATTTTTTACTTCTTTTTTTTTACATTTATAACTGTAAAATGATATTTTGGGCCCAACAGAACTATTTATTTGTCTGTGGCAAAAGCTTTTTGCTTTCCACATTATTCAGCTAGGAAATAGTATGAGAAGCTTCAGTTTTTGAATTGATTGTTTTTATGACCATGCTGAATAATATATCATTTTCAGTCTTCATTATAGTTATTATTGTAAAACAATTATGTTAGTTTTAGATTGAATTTACTAAAGAACTGAAGATTAAAGATATCACTTCTGATATTTTTAATAGTGTGGGTCTCTCTCTAGCTTTATGGTAATACATATTTTACCTTTCACTAATTATTGATAATTAGATATTTTGAGTCTATAAAGTGCATTATGATTTTAAAATACATATTTAGATTAATTACTTATGTTTCATTTGGATGCTTCTATTTCTCTTTAAACTTTTTCTCAAAAAAGGGCTACAATGGCATAATTGATGGGTTTTTTTTAATCTGCAAATTCTAAAATTATGAGTTTTCTCATTCTGTGCTTCCTTATAAAAATTAAAATTAACCAACATTGTTTTTTACTTTTAAATGTTTTTCATTTAAAGAATATACTATAGCAATCTTAAAATAGTGTTAAGTATGATCAAATATATCCTTATATTTTTTTACAATGCTTATATTTTTTAAACAAGAAGTTTATTAATATGTAAACCTGAATTATCTACTTTTTTTTTCTAGTTTTAAAATTATTCTTACTTTGTTACTTGATCACCACTGATTGTTTTATGTTGTCAATCTAACTTTTATTTATGAAGAATTTCATTTCAATGAAGCCTTGTTTACATTATCATTTTATTGTTTTCATCTTTATTTCTGACTTTACAATGCTAAACTGGGTCTTATTTTTTTCAGCTCAAGCAAGCTTTTTTGATGTAAAACTAATCCACATTTGTTAGTTCATTATCAGATATCAGCCTAGATTTATAATTTATTTTTTAAACATTGCATGCTCTCATCTACCAAATACCAACTTGATGCTTTAATAATATATGAACACCTAATTTTAACATTCCACAATAAAAATTTAAAAGTGTGGATTCACATATTCAGAGATACATGGTGTCCTTTCTCAAAAAATCTTGCTTTTCTGCTAATTATTCACTACCAGCTTACTTGGAAAAACATATTGTTTTATTAGTTCAAATCCCCAAATAGAAAAGGTAACATTCCATCTAATGCATTTTGATAAATGTCCTATCATGTTTCTTCATCACTCATATTTTTTTTAGCAAATGAACTTGTGTAACATCATAATAATTATAAAGTTAATAACAAAGCTTTGGAACATTGAAAATTTACTCTCATCAAGTCTTTTTAAAGCCTTAATTAATAGTAAAAAATGTAGACAATACAGTATGTGAATTTGTTTTATTTATTTATTATAAAGTTTTGATATACTTGAGCTTCTAATAATAATCAATATAACTAAAAATAATTAAATTCATATCATTAATATTCTAACGTTATTTTTTATTACAATATGAAGTACTATTTTTTCTTATTTTGTTTGATTATCAATAAATGTATTAGACTCAAGTTTTCTTTAGAATAATGCTTTTTTTATTTTTTATACTTTTATTTTTTAAGCTATCACCACCTGGTACTAAGAGAAATATTTGGATAACACATGTATGAAATAAAAGAATTGAATGCCTCACATGTTGGTCATTTGTCACTGGGAGTAGCAAATAGTTACTGAAAGGCAACCATGTGTATTATTTTTAAGATTTAACATACACAAAAATCAAGCAAATTGTAGTATAAATGATAAACTATATATCATTAAAGTCTTAATTTATGCTAATTTTCGTAAAATCAAGCTATTTGTTTTGACTATCTTTTCTCCTCATATGACTGGACATTGATGTAATAAAGTACAATAAAACACTAATAACTCCAATGTTTTAGATGTGTGCACGACTCACTCAGATATGATAGTATCGGAAAAAATTATTTTTAATCAATATATGAATCTAGTTTTCTGTTTATAATTGATCAATTACCACCATATATTCACTTCTGTGAAAAGTTCTGAATGTCAATAGGCGGAGAATTTTAACAAAAATTTATATATTTTCTCTAATACATATAAATAAGTAATTTATTAAATGTCATATATAACATCTTAGAAGGATCAAAAAAATAAATAATATAAATTATTGACTTTTGAGGTGTTTACAAAGTCAATGTATTATTCTAAATGTTTTTTTTTGTTTTGAGTGAATTTTGTAATTTCTTTATAAACGAGTCATTTTTATATTCTATGGCGTTGTCGAGCTGAGATTAAATTAATTACTTTCTCCTGAATTTTAATTGTTCTATTTTCACTTGCGGAGTTGCTTTGCGATCATTATTATTTTTAGGTTCTTAATTTCTCTTTAACCTCTTATTCATCATCCTCAACCATTATCAATCAAGGTCTCTCCAAGTTCAATCCATCTTCTCCTAGTCTTTAGCTTCTCTTCTCATATCATTCCTGCACATTTCTTATTTCATCCAGCTCATGCAGTCTCTTTCTGGGTCTTTTACAATCTCTTGGAATCCAGTTTAAAATTTCAATTGTCCATCTATTATCATATCTTCTAACAATATGTCCAGTGCAACTCCACTTCAATCTTTTAATTTTTCAATGAGGTCAGTAACACCTGTTTGTTCTTACCCATACATTGCATTTGCACTCCTTCTTGTTACTCCCACTACATCTCTCCTACTTCTTTGAGTGATCTAAAATCTCTGTATTGATCTTCTCATTAAGTGTCCAAGTTTCAGATCTATAAGTAAGAACTGGAAAAACACATTTATTAAATACCTTTCTTTTCAAACATATAGGCACATCTTATTTCCTTTTAGTATCAAGTTATTTCTGCAAAAGCACTCCAACCAAGTTTGATTCTCTGATTAATTTCATCCATTATAAACTTCCATCTGTCATTAATAATACCAACCCAGATATTTTTAACTATTAATTTCTTCTAATTCATCATAGTCAATCTTTATTTTTCTGTTTAAGAAAATCTATTAAACATTACTTTAGTCCTTTTTAATATTTATCTTTAGTGCACTACTTTCTCCCAATAACTCCTGCAACTTTCTCATAGCTCTAAAGCATTATTTTCCAAAACAACTACATCATCTGCAAAATCTAAATAACTTAAATAATCTCCATTTACATTCACTTCTTGGCTTCCCATTTTAATCCATAAAGTGCTTCTTGCAGCTCTGCTGTCAAAGGTTTTGGAGATATACAGTCACCCCTGTCTTACACCCTTCTTAATGTTGAAGTTTTCTTACTATCATTATGTAATCTAATTGATGCTGTAACATTTTCATAAATGTTTTTTAAAATATGGCAATATCCTGGATCTATACCTTGTTGATCCAATGTACTTTAATCACTGAAGAAATGTTTATAGAATCAATGCCTTTTCATAGTCTACAAATCCTAAACATTATTGCTTGTCATTTCTACATAAAATTTCTCTCAATACCTAGGATACCAGTCTACTAATTACTAAAATCACTTTTAGATCAAACTTGTTCTCTTCGTTGGTGGAAATCAGATGTTTCCCTGTCAAAGCGAGTTGCATAATTATCTTAATGGTACATATAAAATGAAATCACTGATAGTCTGTACTTTCTAATATCTGCACATACTTTTAAATGTTAATATTAATACTGCATTCATCCAATCATCTGTTTGTCTTTATGTTGAACATTTGATATATAACTTTTTCAAAAAAATCAACTTTATTTACTTGCTTTAACATAATATATCAGTGTGTTCTATCATTACATGAGACAACATCTTTTTCTTCATAAATGTAATTATATCTCACTTCCTCATTCAAAATTCTGGGCAATTGGAAATATAATGAGTATAGGAGGCATAATATTTACTATATAATTCTTGATAGAAGTCTTCACATTTCATGATGTCATCTCTCTTTTTTTAGTAATAATACCATCTTTTTTAACGTTAAATTTCTGTAATACCGGTATTATTTTACGCTTTTAGTGACTTTTATTCTCTTCATTTTCCTTACTAGTTCCTGATTCTGTAACTATGTTGTATTGTGTGTGTTAATTCTTATGTCTTCATTTTTACAAAAGTCCAAGATGTTCAATCTTTTTTATTATATCATTGTTGTATATTGTCATGTTCGCACTTTTATAAATTCTGGTCTCGAGTAGAAATTTTATTGATTAAATGTTGCTTTTAATATGCAATGCAGTTTTTAAAAGTGTAATGATTATTTTCCTATTAATGTCATTTCAAATCTGAATCATGTTTAAAAATCACTAATACTTTAAGTCCTATTTAAAGCAGCTATCTATTTTAAAGTGCAAACAGATTGAAATTAAAT